>OU898280.1:38918169-39180699 GCA_918026665.1 Diabrotica balteata
TCCCTACGACAACCTTCACCCAAAACATGTCATCATCGACGGTATAAATGAACCCTTCTCTATTCCCATTACTAGTAATGCATTGGTTGGTGATCAGTATATTAGTGTCTGAGGGCTCGAGAGACCGCGACCTCGGAAGCCTTGAAGATACCGAAAGCTCGCGCAATGATAATCGACTTGGTTCAATCCGGAAGACTGTTAAGAATAATATTAACTACTGTAATAATATTAATCTTAGCTCTAGGTTTAATTTAAATGATACGATTACTCAGTTTTTTTAGTTAATAAAAAAAATATTGTATTAAAAAAATCATATTTTAACTCTTATTTGATACAACACTTTCATAAAAGTTTTAAATATTAAATTAACATAAAAATACAGTAGATACGGCCAATTTTAGACACTAGATACTTCAGAGATCATCACTTTTATAATATTCATGTTTTTTTTTTATTGGGTTAATGCCTCGACAACTATGATCATTGGCATGGTACAGTCAGGTACCTAGTGTAGTGTGTGTGTGTGTGTGTAGAGTAATTGTCTTGATACTTAGCAAAGTCGACGTCATTGTCTTTGCTAAGAGACGCTAATTGTATCCGAACGTCTGCGGTCCCTCTGGTGAGTACCGATCGCACAAGGATAGAAATTATTTTCATTTATTAATTTTTAATAAACGAAAATTTTCACCCAGATGAGATTCGAACTCACGACCTTTAGATTTAAAGGTAGGCGCTCTTACCACAGAGCCACAGAGGGGGTTAAGATATTCATGTTTTTCAACCCCAAAAAACCACCGAATAATGACTTGTTACTGATTTCAAACGAAAATATTATAAAACTTTACGAGAATAAAAGAATAAAATTATTACTTTATTAAAATGAAATTAACATGAAACTCCACAAGATAAGGTCCGACCTGGACACAGGGAGCTCGAGGACCATCGTCGCTATTATATTCGTTTTCAGCGACCCAGAAAACCTCCGACTAACAAAATTGAACTCATTCTTGTCAGTATTTCTTGAGTTGCAATTTTTTTCATTTTCTGTGCACATGCATAAGGAAAATGCATAAACTTGTATTTTCCTTATGTGCAAAATACAAGTCTTATATTTTAAGCCTAGAACACTCTTGTATGTAAAAATTACGTATAATTGCGAAAATTCGCTAATTACTGTCAAACGCCTAAACTCTCCCATTCCAAGTACTAGCAGTGCTGTGTAGTTCTCTGGCAGTGTAGGCTATTGGTAATATTTCTGGCCAATTGTAATATAAATGTCGACTAAGTGGGTGCTAGTGTGACGCGATCCCTGGGGGTCAACACGTAAATTTTACGTGCGGAGAGAATTAATAGATATTTAAACGTACGTTAATTTGACGTGTCAGGAGTTTTATCGGACATTTTTTTGTTATAAAATGAGTAGAAAGGCGCTAACATATGCTGAACCTGAACGGTTGCTTTACGAGAGTAGTGAGAGTGACGAAAAAGATCATATTGAAATGGCTAGCGCTGGAATTGATAGTGATTCTGATGACAGCATTGTTGATCCCGATTTTGTTCCCGATGAAGAAAATGTAGAGGAGGACGTGGAAAAAAGTTTAAGATTTATATGGAAAAATACAAAAAGTACTACAATGCCTACAAAAAAACAAAGACTACTTTTTAAATGCCCCTAGGGTACAAGAAAAAGTGTCTCCTAGTATGAGTTTTGAAGGGGTAGGTTGATTTGATAATTCATTGGCTAGCCTGCAATTAATTTTATTTTTGCAATTTATAGGATGTTTCTGTCAATACTGAAACAATGATCCAACCAGACCATGCGCAGAGAGGGGAGCCCTCCATTACTAATTTTCTGGAGGTATTTATTTAATTCGATTTGTGTTAATTGTTAAAATAATCTCAATAATTTTTAGGGTACCGGTATTGATCTCTAACATATAATAGTTCCAGATTGAGATACTCTTAAGGGCAAATATGGATATCTTTGGAAAATCACGCCACAAGCAATCGGTACAGCAACACCAGCAATCAACGTTGTCCTTGTAAGGCCTGGTCTTAAGGCTGAAGTCAGGGGCATTTTAGAACCTTTGCGTGCATTCGAAATATTTTTACCGATTCGATGCTAACTAAAATAGTGACATATACAAATCAAGAAATAAACCAAAAAAACAAAATTATTATGACGCTGCCCAAAAAACATCTGAAACCAATATAGAAGAACTGAATGCGCTCTTGGGACTTTATATACTTGCTGCAGTACTTAAGGACAATCACTTGTCATCGAATAATATTTTTGATACATCGTTTTCCGGTGCCAGATACAGGGCGATGATGGCAAATTCTATTTGAATTTCTGACAGCTTGTCTTAGGTTCAATGGTAAGACAACTAGAGCTGATAGGAAAAAATTACTGCTTTTGTCCCTATATCAAAAATGTGGGAGGAATTTATTAACCATTGTAAAACAAATTAAAATTTCAGTTCATATTTGACAATTGATGAGCAGCTGGTTGGTTTTAATGGAAAATGAAATTTTCGCATGTACATTCCAAATAAACCTGCTAAGTACGGGTCAAAATTGGTTTTGTTATGCGATGTCGCCACCAAGTACTTGGTCAATGCTAAACTATATTTAGGCAAATCTACCCAAACAAATGGCCCTCCTCTAGCCGATCACTTTGTAACTATTTTATTTTAACGGCTCCAATTCACGGTACTAACCGGAACCTGACCATGGACAACTGGTTCACGAATATTCCTTTGGCGGAGAAATTACTAAAAACGCCCTATAATTCAACAATACTTGGGACAATCGGGAAGAATAAACCACACATTTTTTCAGAATTATTGGAAAATAATAAGCAACGTAAGATCAACATGTCTATGTACGCATATAGTAAAACTTGCTCCTATAAACCTATAAATAATAATATAGTGACTCTACTATCAACAATGCATAAAAAAGGAACAGTTAACACAAATACAAAAAAAAACAAAATGATAATGTCGTATAATTGCACGAAAGGAGCAGTAGATACGTTTGACCAAATTTGTCAAAATATGTGTGCGAACCTCAAGACCAAAAGATGGCCGATGTGCATATTTTATATTATGATTAATATTGCTTGCATCAATGCCTACGTTATTTATTCGTATAACGTTTTTAACTCAAGGAGGAAAACCCTTACAAAGACATCAGTTTATGGTGGAGCTTCATAAAAAACTTACAGAACCTCACCAGACAAGTCGCTTAGAAAATAAAAAATTGAACGGTGAATTGAAAAAAAAAATATTTCTGAGATCTTGAAAAAAGAAAATACTCCCGAAGTCGTAACAGAAAACCAAAAAGGTTCAATGAAGTATTGCTCAATCTGTCTTACAACAATTAAACGAATGACGACCACTTATTGCCCAAAATGCAAAAAAGCTATTTGCGGAGAACACCAAAATTAAAGCAGTTTTAAAACTGTTGGTGAATATGGTATTATTTTTTTTATCGAATATATTACTAGTAAGAGTTTTTTTATGTATTTCTGTTTGAAGCAAATATTTTGTTAATTTACCACTATTCTTAGATTTGCTAATTCAATATACGTAAATTTTACGTATTAAGAGTGTTAACTAAAAGTGCTAAGTGATAACTACCAACCAGTGGAACAGGCCAGATTCAGGAAAGGATACAGCACAATCGATTATCTACATGCGCTTAAAATCTTAATTGAGAAAACCAATGAATACAATCTTCCGCTGTACTTAGCATTCGTAGATTATAAAAAGGCTTTCGACAGCATTGAACACTGGGCGGTTAAAGAAGCTCTGGTCAATAGTAGAATAGATTCAAGATACCGACAATTGATACATGATATTTACCAAAACGCAATCATGACCGTAATTCTGGACGACAAATTAATAACGGATAATATAAAAGTTAAACGAGGAGTCCGACAAGGCGATATAATTTCACCTAAACTATGTACCTTGACCCTCGAAGACATAATAAAATCAACAGATTGGGAAAACAGAGGAATATGTATTAACGGAAAATACCTAAATCACTTTAGATATGCGGATGATATACTCCTGATGTCCTCGGAACGACAAGAACTGGAATTAATGCTGAATGAACTTCATGAAAAATCACTGCAAAAAGGCCTAAAAATTAACTTCAACAAACCAAAAGTAATGACAAACACGGAAGACCAAGAGGCAATAAAAATACAAACAGAAAAAATAGAACAGGTAAATGAGTACATCTATCTAGGACAAGCAATCAGAGCTAACAGCGAAAATTAAACAGCCGAAATATCGAGACGAGTAAGAATGGGATGGGCAGCGTTCGGCAAACTTTCTTACGTTCTAAAAAATCAAACAATCCGTCTATACTTACGAAGCAAGGTATATAACTCCTGTATAATACCGGTGCTCACCTACGGAGCACAGACATGGACAGGCCAATTTGGATAGGATAAGGAAGGCACAAAGAGCGATGGAGAGACAAATGTTGGATGTATCACTTAAAGATAGAAAACGTAACCAGTGGATCAGAACCAGAACAAAGACAGTAGACGCGATAGAACAAGCAGCTGGAAACGGGCTGGATACAATGAACGTCTCCAAGACGGACGATGGAACACTGCCATCGGAAAGTGGCGTCCATACAATGCAAAGAGATTCAGAGGCAGACCACAGATGAGGTGGAAATATGACATCAGGAAACAAGGAGGTCCCACATGGCAGAGAACAGCTCAAGATAGGGAAAGATGGAGAGAACTGGGGGAGACCTATATCCAACAATGGTATAGTATAAGTATAGAGAATAGGTTAAAAAAAAAGAGTATTAAGTGTTTTATAGTACGGGAGTTTTCTAGGGTTAAGAATCATGAATTTTATTCAAACTTTCCCGAATCGAATTTAAAAGCTACCTACCTTAGCGATTCATCTTGCTGAAAAAAATTAGTAGGCTTAGTGCTTTGTTGCCTCGCCTATATATGTCATACATGTTTCACACAGAATTCCCTATTCTTTATTTTCCCTACTGAACAGGTGTAGGTGAAACATTAGTTTACGGTATTTTTTGTATTCACTCACCAACCAATATATCATTATTTGGATATAAATTCATAGTTCATATTAACAAAATAAATGTTTTAATTATTAAACTAAATATTAAAATATTTATTCTAAAATTTGCTGGTATATTTAAACTGCCATCGTAATTATCCTTAACGTTGACGCACTCGCTCTAATATCTATCAACATTATTATCTCATTTTTCTTTGCTACGACACCTCTTCAACATCAAACTATTTTGCGGCACATAGACTGATAAAAAGATTTACAAGCCGCCATTCGTGGATGATTGATCTTCCGTTTTGACGAAGCTGATGGGAAAACCGTGCTATGCCAGATCATGCAGCTGTTCAAATTTTAACTGGGATTTAAACTTAACTGAACTTATGGGAAATATTTCCATCTAAGTATGTAATTCTTTTTATAGTAGTCTTTACACCAACATTTAAAAGAATGACTTAAATCAAATTAATATAATTTTAAAATGCATAAAAATGTTTTATCACTATTTATTTAGATATAAGATTTAATACTTTCAATTTGGTTTAAAACTTAAATTAAAAAGGTCCAATTAAAAAATGAATATTTTTTTTTCTTTACAGACTTTTCATTTCAACGTTGAGCTCTAGCCTTTGAGTATACATATGTGGCAATATTTTACCGTGTTAATATTCTTGTTATGTATTCTTAATACGTGTATATAGCATTTTTCATATAAAAATGCTTGCACGTCATTCAAAATTTACGACGTCAGAACCCCACACGTTATATAAAATTATATATTCTAAACTCTAAACTAACCTCTTTTAGGGCTTTAATAGTAAAAATGACCCGCCGTTATTTCTTGTTCAAAATAATCTTATATAAAAGCTTATCAGCTTTCTACAGACTATTCATTTGTTTTAGCATGGCACAATCACAATAAACAACCATAATTAGTTTTTAAACAACAATAATTTGTTATTCTAATTTTAATATGTATTTATAAATACAATATATTAATATATATTATACTATGATCAAATTGTGAAAGAAATCAAAATATAAACAAAATTCTTATTCTAAAAGAGCGGCAACACTTTATACACTTTTGCCACATGCTGAAATGTCAATAAAATGTTAAGTATTGCCAAATTAGTTGCGTACAATTGTCTAATATATTTAATTAAAATTATTATTCTGTGGAATATTAGACTTAAAGAGTTATTCCATAAAATTTATATTATTAATAATAACAAATGTTTTTGGATATTTAATCAATATAATTCCAAAATTTCCAACATAATGATTATCACATTTTTCTCATTATTACACCATGTTGACGCCTATGAAAGATCGAACAATTCCATATGGGTTTCGTATTATTAGCTGTGTTAGGAAAATTTGAACTCTAAGGATGACGTTCTGGAAATTTTAAATATAAGTGACGTCACTTTATATAAATTTTGACGTGCAAGCATTTTTATATGAAAAATGCTATATGTAATAATCTCTCTATGGATTGTTTTTAAACAGGAGTAATTAAAATTTATCCGTAATGTTTGTTTGTAATTGGTCCAACCGCGGGCAAGTTTACTCCACTAAATTATGACACTTTGACACTAATGACATTTATGAAACTTTAAATTCAAAATTTATATCGACGATTTTTTTGTATTTTCTGCGTTATTTTTTTATCTTTTATATTTTTCGTTGCCTTAGATTTTTCAGCAATGATGTTCTTCTTCTCCGGGACAACGATTACCTTGGATCATTCCCTGAATGATCAGATGTAAGAGATGATATTTTTCAGGGTGTCTTATAATGTGACCGAAGTATTCCAGCTTGCGTTTCTTTATTATATTGACCAGTTGTGTTGTTTGGTTCAGCCGTCTAAGGACTTCCTCATTTCTAACTCTGTTGACCCAGCTTATTTTCAGTAGTTGTCTGTATACCCACATCTCAAAGGCTATCAAGCGTTAGAGTTAGAGTCCAGCCTTTCACTCCATACAGCAGGACAGGAAAGATGTAGCAAGATGTCATTCGAACTCTAAGGTTAATGCTAAGATCGTGACTGCAAAGCACATTTCTCATTTTTACAAAGGCAGCTCGGGCTTGTTATATTCGGCTTTTAATTTCTGCGGTTAGATCCCAGCTCTCATGGATATTACTGCCGAGATACACAAGTTTCTCTACTCTGTCCAGTGTGGCATCTCCGACTTTTATACCGTCATCCTGTATATAATTTTGTTTGCTTACTATCATAATATTTAGTTTTCTTAACGTTGAGTTTTAATCCATACTGATCACAAGTCTGTTTTATTTTGTGAATTAGATTTTGAAGGTCTTCTCCGTAATTAGCAGGTACTAAGGTATCGTCAGCATATCTAATATTGTTGACGGTTACTCCATTCACAATAATGCCTTCGGTTGTCTCCATTAAGGCTTTCTTAAATATTTCCTCCGAATATAAGTTAAAAAGTGAAGGCAACAATATACAGCCTTGTCTCACTCCTCTTTTTATATTTATTTTATCCGACAGTTCTTGTTAAACCTTTATTCTTGATGCCAGTATAGATTTGTAATTATTCGTAGATCTTTATCGTCCAATCCAGCTGTTTCTAATATTTCTAGCATTTTGTTATGTTGGGCTTTGTCAAAAGCCTTTTCAAAATCGTTTGCACAAATGTACACATTTTGATTTATATTTCTTCATCTCTGTACTAGCCCTCTATACTAAACAAGGTTTCTCTTGTACCTAAGCCACTCCTAAATCCAAATTGAGTATTGCTAATTCTGCCACAAAAGCCTGTAAATTCTGCTGTGTATTACTCACAGGAAGATCTTCAAAACGTGACTTATCAGACTTATTGTCCGATTATCACCGCATGTCTTTGGACGATGTTTCTTAGGTATTGTGACAAATGTCAACTTTAACCAATCAGTTGGTAATATCCCAGTGTCATCAATTCTGTTAAAGAGATTATACAGAGCTTTAATTCCATTTTCTCCCAAAGACTTTAGTATTTCAGCACCTACTTCATCGGGGCCAAGTTATTTTCCATTTTTTGCCGTTTGTATTGAACGTGTAATCTCACTTTCTGTTATAGATGGACCTGATATAGCAATCTGTGTATAGTGTTCTACTCTCTTATCTTCAGATAATTCAGAAATGTAGTTTTCCCATTCTTTTAACTGTTCATTAATGTCTAATATTCTGTGTCCGTTTCTGTCTTCTAAACTTTAGGATACTTGTTTCCGTTTGTTTTCAGCGACCTCTTTTAATTTATGGTGCAGATGAAATGTATCGTGTTTCTTTTCATCTTGTTTAATTTCATTAGATTATTTACTATGAAATTGTATTTTCGCGTGTCTTATCTTCTGCCTGATTATTGCGTGGATCCCCTTGTATTCATTTTTATCTTTATTTCTGACTTCTGTTCTTTGATTCATAAGTCTCAGTATTTTTTCTGTCATCTACCCCTGTTTTTTTCTTGCTTTTAGCGCACTCAATTTTGTTTCTTGAACAGTCTTTAAGATATCTTTAATTCTCGTCCAGTTTTCCTCAGTACTTTCCTCTTCGCTTGATGTTAATTTTATTTTTTTGTTCTAATATATTAGTTATTTCTTGTTTTACAGTATCATTTAACATCTTTTCTCTATCCATAGTAACTGTTTGCTTATTCTCTGCACCTATTTTAATACTTGAGTATATGTTAAACAAAAATATTTTTTAGTTTAGGTAACATCGGATTAGGTGATGAGGTGATTAATTCGTGGTTCTTCTGAGCAAGATGTAAGATCTGATGAAAAAATTAACATAGTCAAATGGTGTGATATAAAATGAGTTATGCTAGCGTCCATTGTAATGCAAATAGAACCTTTAGATGAATGTAAGCAATGATCAAAAAAGAACTTCCAAAATGTTGAGGTACTTAGACCAAACTTTGTTATAAAGTATAACGAATTCATGGTGGAATTAGATTTATTTGACAGAATGATTAGTTATTATCGAATGGAAGCTAAAAGTAAGAAATGGACAGTCAAAACCATTTACCACTTATTTGACCTTGGAATTGCCAATTCTTAAATTCTATACAGAAAGACAATAAACAACTTGGTAACGATAATAAAACCGTTTGGAAATTCCTGAAATTTAAAACAGCTGTTTTTGAGTTTCCTTAAATTTTGGAAACATTTCAGTACTAGTAACTAGAAACGGTTACAAACCTAGAACATCATTTCAAACGTCTACTAAGAGAAAGATACAACATATTCCTGCAATGGCATCCAAATTAAAAAAAATCTGTTAGTTGTAGGCTTCCAGGTTATAAGGAATACACAAAAGTTTTTTTGTGAATTATGTGACATATTTTTATGTTTAACGGGAAATGAAATTACTTTAAAGGATTTCATTTACAATAATTTTGTATCAATGCGAGCCTGATGTCCTTTTAAGTGGACTTGTTTTTTTACATTTAGCAAAAAACAAATTTTAAAAAGTTTACATGTTTATACTCAAAATCATACGTAATCTATTACTTAATAAAAAAAAACAAAAAAAAAATAAGGTCAGGTCTTAAGAGGATATACGGACCCATAACTTCGTTTTTTTACACATCCCATGTGGCCTAGAGTACGACTCCAAAGATCTCTGGATACCATGGACAGACAAAGTCACCAATGAAGAAGTACTGCCGAGGATAAACACAACCGCGGATTTGATCAACATCTTGAAGGACTGTAAGGGCTAAAATGATCGCCAGCGTTCGGAACGGACAAACACCCTACGAAGAAGAAAGATCTCTGGTCATTTATCGTTTACCAAATGATAACTCATCCTTAGGTCTTCTGTATATTCCTGTAATTTGATCGCTCCATGTTGTTGGGGATTTTCTTCGTGCTCTTTGGTCTTCTAACTTTCCTTCGACAATAAATCTTACCAGGTATACTGTGTCTGCTTTTATAACAGGTTACTAGTATTTTAATTGTTAGGATGCCTTAAGACGACACCAGTCATCCCATTAGGAGTATGCCTAAACATATTTCTGAGTGCAGTAGACATCGTGGAGCCTGTCGTGGGGATTATTATGTTTTACATTTTTTTAATGATTGGATTTTTCTGAAATTCTAATCAATTACTTAACTTAATCTAACTAATCCTAAGAGTAAACAAAAAACATTGTAATATATTCAGTATTACTGGAATTATTTTTTATGCCATTTGGTAAATTTTTTTATGTTTAAATATAAAAATTTTAATGTAACTTCACTCCATGTTAAGGACAGACACAATATTACAATCAATTTTTATGTTTAGTACAATTTACAATAACTTCCGTAGTCTAAAAATATGAATTCCAACTAATGCCACTTAAAAGTGTCCCCGTATCTGTTCAATAGCTGCAATCAGTGTATACCGAGTTTACACTCGATTCTGCTCGAATGAAAGATAAGTCATCAAGACGTAATTTGGCAAAACGTGACGGACATCCAAATCGTTTTGGCAGACATGAGGAGAAAGGCCTATTATAAACAACCTTGAAATCTCGAAATGGGATAAGTCAAGCTTTTAATATGGCTCAGAAGGCAAATGGCCAAATCTTGGCAATCTTCTCTTGTATGCCACGCTATACATATCGGTCAAAAGTTTAAAGTGGATTTGGAGTACTTGTAAAGCAGGGTTGTATTTCAAATAATTTTTAATTTAGAGGTAGAATTCTTTATTTGTATATTTATATAATTGTATAAAATTCTTGTGTCACAAAGTTAGTTACCATACTTCTTTAAAACGGCCGTACCGATTTTTATAAAATTTTATATAAATTTGTTAGGTCCAAGAATAGGTTGTGCTATTTTTCATACGCCCAAGTGGTAAGGATGCTCCACCCCAAACATTTTTGTTTTTTGGGACACAATTTTTTTATGGTGTTGCATTAAAAAATACATTCTACCCTTAACTGTCACCCTTTTATTACCAACCTCTATATTTTAATAGCCACATTAGCGTCACAGAGATAGTTGCAATACTCCACTGAAACGGCTAAATTGATTTTTATGAATTTTTTATGTACATTCGGTAGGTCTAAGAATCAGTTGTAATCTACATACCCCTTAGTTATAACAACGATCCACCCCAAATATATTTTTTTAGTGTTTGGACAAACTTTTATATTAATTTTTTTGATGATGTGGCATTAAACAAAAAAACTGTTAATTTTACCCCTTTATCACTGAACCTGTGTTTTAATTGCTCTATTAGTAATTTATTCATTTTATCCCTGGTCGATAACTAGTCAATTATTACTAGATCAGTTATCCCCGCCAAACTTGCATCAGTGTCAATTTTCACTCGGTAAACAACACGGAATAGAGATGAGAACAAAGCCGGTCTCCTATCTCTCTCACATAATAAGCCTTCTCTCACTCCGAAAACTCTACACAGTTTTCAGCCTTGCCGAGTCGAACTTATTAAACGTATTTTTCTGGACGTTGCCCACTAGTTCAAAAACCAAAATTGGATGAGCAATATTGGCAAAAAATAAAAATCTCTATGACCTAAATGCGATCATTGCGAATTTTCTTCCAGAAATGTTGTTTTTATTCAAATCAGTTAGCACTGATATAAATTAGAATGATGTAGTCAACTATCGTACAAAGTTTTTGAATTCATTGGAATTGCCTAGACTCCCACCTAATAATTAACCATTAAAAGTAGGTAAAAGTAGTCATTGATGTCATTGAGGCGCTATCATCGCAAAAAAAATACAAAGAAGACGATGTGTTGATACCGCTTATACAGATGATTTGAAAGATTATGGAATGAACTTAAAGTATCCATATTTCGCGCGTCGGAAAACCGTCATCGTTGTATATTTACGCAACGCAAAAATATGTAAATATTGTTTATCAGAAAGAAATACTCTAATTTAACTTTTTTTAAACATTTTTTAAATATGTTATTTTGTTAACTTTTTAGATATATTATTTAGTTATAAAGCCTTATAAAATTCGCCGAATTAGCTAGTACTGTTATAAATGTAATTAAAATTAAAATCTTTTATTCTATGCAATTAAAGAATGATGCATTTGAAAGAAAAGACAGTTCTTTACATATTTTTGATCGTCTGTTTTGACTTGCAATTTATAGAAGGCACAGATTAAGGCAAAAATCTGAAGTTTGGTACGCCAACCAAGAAATCTTTACATTTTTACTTTGGTGTTTTAATGATGGATTTAAACTTGTCACACTTTCCAAAACTGCCTTTTAATATAATTCTAGTATACTATATAGTTATACCCACACTTTGGGTATTATTTTTTTAGGCCCAGCCAGACACGATTTCCCTTTGCGACTTTTTTGGTTCTGGGGCGTTTCCCTTTAATTTTTTAATTTTTTTAATTTTTCCAAAAAGTTTCGCCCATCAGACTTGAAAATTAAAAAACAAGTTCTGTCAGACAATACATTACTTTAATTAAATAGTTTAAAAATTATAAGACAACACAAACATTAAAATTGTTTGATCACAATATTACATTTAGGTCATTCAACATTTCGGAGAAACTAGTGTGGCCAAATTCATAGATAACCAGATAACTTTTTTAGGATCATTTAATTAATAGCAGCAAAAACAACTTTTTCCATTATCTGACGAAACTACTTGTTTCCGTTTTACCTATCTACCGGGTGAAATTTTTTAACAAAATTACAGGAAACCTACCGCAGAAGACTCGGCCTGATGAAGCAATACTCAAAGTTAAAAGAGAGCACCTATCATAAGCTTGTTTGCGATGGGCACTTTCCCTAGTAGTCTTTTAGTATAATGTGAAGTTCCACCCCAATTTTTATTTCAATCTGTACTTGCTTTGTCTATTCAGTTGTAGTTACGCAAGTGGACAGTGTGTATTATTAATAGGAATTTTAAATATTATTGAATTTTTGGTACCACAAATCGAGATTATAGTTGCCGTTACAATTTGAGGTAAGAATAATTTGTTTGAAGTACTGATTTACATTATATTCTGCTAGGGTATACGTTTACAATGCATTACGGAGGAGAACAAAAATAGCTGTTGCGGCTTTATGAAAAAGTTTTAACTAATTTAGAGGCAGAACCAGATGATCATGATGAGAGTTTGATATATGGCCATATTATAGAAACTATTGAGGATATAGGCTCAAAAGAGAAGTCTAAAAGTGAATAAAACTCACCAGCTATTAAAAAAATATTAGTTAAACAAGTTGCAAGAATAATCTGTCTTATTAATAATGATTGAACTACCAGGTGGCGAAAATATCTTATAATAGCACAGAATGGCGAACAGACGCTTAAAATATTGTCACTCATTTACCTAGATCCAAGAAAGATTTTTTTAATTTTTAACCTTTTTTCTATTTGAATTGTCGAATAAAGTCCTGTCTCCTTTCTCGCCATTTATTTCTGTTGTGGGTAAGGCGTTTTTACATTGATCCTGCAACTCTTTTAATATCGTCGCTCCTGCACATTTGAGTTCTTACTCTTAGTCTCTTCGCTTCGTACGGTCGCCAATTTCCAACTTCTTTGTTCTATCTTACATAAAGCTTAAGAAATATGGGAATGCTTCTTTTCTTCAAACATATTGGAAAAAATTGTTGCTTACAGTAACAAATTTATAGAAATAGAAGCCTACGACGTTTCGCAAAATCGTTCTTTTATACCGATTAATTTATTAGAAATAAGAGCAGTATTGAAACTTTATATATTTTTGGTACTAGTACTGGTAACCGGAGAAAAAACTATAAAGCTTCAAAAAGAGAAACCATATGATTTCTATCTGTGCTTTCTAAAACTTGCAAAGCAAACAGCTTGATAAATTACTCGGCAGGTGAATCGAAGATTGCATTCCACAAGCCGTTCATCGTTGTCATTCGTAGTGACTTTAATTTTTGGTACTCCAAACGAAGTAAATAAATAAAATATAAAGACGGTAGTACTAGATTTTTGTTTCAATACAGAGCAGCGGCAAGCCGCTTAAATGTATTTCGACCTCTTTAGGTTTCCTCAGAGAGGTATAGCCACTATTTTTACACAGAAAGTTTTATTAACAAGATTTCGTGAGATATCGTGTCAAATGCCTTAGAAAAACAGGTAACAAAGAGAGTGGTGTGTAGGTAATAATGTCATCTTTATTTTCTGTTTTACACAGAAGTTTGATGTTGCCTATTTTCAGGCAGTCTGGAAAACAACCATCCTGAAGACATGCATTAATGAGAAAAGTTAAAGGAGTAATAATTTCTTTTTTAATTTGTTTGATGATTTTTGTCTTAATATCATCAAAGTCAGGAGATTCTTTTATCTATTTCCTTAATTTGGTCATTACAAATGGGTATTTTTTGTGCATACCTTTGTTCTAATGTACTGTAATGTGTATTAAATACATTCGCATTTTCTTTTCTAGCAGTTATTGTTTCTCCTGTTTTGGTTTTAACCGATTCAATTTTTGTAATTCCTTTTATTTATCCACACAATGAATTAGTTACATCCCAAAGTGATGAAGAAGAGGTCTTAAGTCGATTAAAATTGTTAAAACAACAACAATTTATAAATTTTTTATATTTGTATAAAGAATAAGGTACTTATATAATTATATTATTAGAAATAATTGTCACCTACATCTAATTTTTTTTTTTTAATTTAGACAAATTCTGTTTGTTAGACTGACGTTATTAAAAATTCTTAATTTTTTCAAGTTATCTGCGAAATGTTAACAGACAATAACGATGACGGCAGCTACAAGTCTAATGATTAACGTATAGCTAGGGATGGTGTAGTTCTTGGAGATTTGTAAGAACTGTTTCTGAAGGTTTTTCTCCAATCCTTGTTTTATTGGTTCTCAAAAAGTCTTTAAAAAAGATGTTGCAACACCATCCATGTAGACATCCAAGATTGCAAATTTTGTGTTTTGTAAGCTACAGTATGCATTACAGCTATTAACATTAAGGCCACGTATACGCCGGCTTCAATAAAGTTTGCAGCAGATGCAGTAAGAAATTTGTTCAAGATCTAAATAACTTCAGATCAAAGCTTCAAACCTTGAAAGTCATGTACCATTAAAAAACAGAGCCTTCGCTTATTGAGTGTAATTATTTTTTTAAATATATTATAAGCAAACTAATTTAAATAAAAATTTTTACAAATATCGACGAACAATATACTTATAACCTTGACAGGTACATATAAATTTTCTAAAACGTATGCATGTTTATATTTTTTTAGCAAATTTATTTTTATCTTAGAACAAAAACCCAGATACTGCAACAACTTAATAGAAAATAACCAGTACACAAATTGAATATACTTCAAGTTAACGTTTTTTTTTTGCAAATAACTGACTCAGTTACACCTTATGCACTGCATAAAAATATAAAATTCATTTACTCATTTTACGGAATTTTTGGTGTCAGTATCTGCGGTTTATTATATTGGTACGTATTTTTGTTGTTGTGGAGTGCTATCGCCCATCTTTTTTATTTGCTTTTAATTAAAAAGCCGATGTCGATATAGCAGGATGGTGGAAAAACTCGATAATCTGAGTAGCCTGCTCACACAACTCACATCGGGTATCGGTGTGCAATAGTTTTTCAAAAGGTTCGATTTGGAGAGTGGCTTTCATCAAATAGCCAGCCATCTGTTAGGACTGAAATGCGTTTCAGGGGAATAGGCCGACTGGAAAATCAAAATAAAGTGTGCAGGTTAAAACGCGCTCTACACGTTTTACTGATAAAACTCCATGGGTGTAAATAACACTGGAAATTAGAAAATCACTTAAAATTATTAACAGTCTGTAAAATTAGTTAAAGGTAATTATATAATACTTTTACTTTTATCCATTTGGTGCACTCTTTTTTGTTCAAAAATAAAAGTTTTATCTCTAGTTTTTTTTAATAAACTCACATCTTTGACTATTTGTAGTTATTTTATCGTCTGCCCAATAACGCGAATGAATTAAAAATTTATTTTTAACCTGGCTTTAAAAAAATTTATTTGCCCAAACAGGAAAATATCAAAAATATGAAAAACAGTATTTTTAAAGACATTTAATTTCTAAATAGTCTTAATAGTTTCCTCCACATGAATAATTTCCCTACTTAATCTAGTTCAACAAAGCAGTGTAAAAACAATCGCTATGTCATTATTTATCTTCTTCTTCTTCAAGTGCCCTGTCCGTTGCGAACGTTGGCTATTAACATGGTAATTCTGATCTTGTTTGCGGCGGTTCTGAATAGTTCAACCGATGTGAGCCCGAACCACTTCCGCAGATTTTGGAGCAACGAGTGTCATCTCCTGCCTGGCCCCCACTTACTGTCTATTTTTCCTTGAACAATCAATTGCAGTACACGGTACTTATTGTGTCTCAATATGTGACCTAGATATTCAAGCTTTCTTTGTTTAATTGTATTCACGATTTCTTTCTCTTTTCCGATTCTTTGGATTACCTCTATGTTGGTGATATGTTCGGCCCAGGATATACGAAGAATGCGTCGGTACACCCACATTTCGAATGCTTCTCGTTTTCTCGTGTCTCCGTCAGCGTCCAGGCCTCCGTCTCGATACAGTAAGATAGAAAAAATGTAGCATTTAACTAGACGTAGTTTTAGGGGAAGAGACAAGTCCTTGCTTTTGAGGAGCTTTTTCATATTGCTAAATGCTGTTCTAGCTCGTTCTATTCCTGCCTTAATTTCTGTGGCCTGTTTCCATTTTGAATTTACGTTGGTGCCAAGGTACACATAAGATCTTTTCTTATCTAAGGTCATCTTTTAGATGTTTTAAATAATTTTTTTTTGTTTTAAGATCAACTAATTATATTAGTTATTTTTGAGTCTGGATTTATTGTGATCCCTGGATTGTTACTGTTTTCTTCTGCCTTTTATCCGACTTTTTAACTAAATCTTGTTCACTTTACTTTCCTTCAAATTTTAGACCTATTTCTACGAACTTTTTAACACGTTTATATAAAACAACACTACTCTATTGATTTGTTACTTCTTCGCTGTATCCCTGATCAATTTAATTAATTAATCCCTTATATTCAGTAAATGAAGGTTTTGAAATTTGTCTAGTAGTATATTTTCTACCCTCTCTAGTGTTCCGACGATAAATATTCTTCGTATAACGTACATATACTAAGTGACATAGAAATCCGAACACCAAGTTAAAATGATTTTATTTCAATATAATTTGGTGTAATTTATTTACCTTACTGAAAAAACAAGTGATAAAGTTTTTAGCCATATTAGTTGGAGATTCCGGTTTTTATATTTTTTGTTTTTAAATTCCCTAACAATCTAAAAATGAATATTTTAGCCGCAGTAAAGATCCAAATTTGGAGGATTGTGGTTCTTGGCATTATTTACGATTTGCTACGATGCCTAGAGTACGGAGACCTGTACGATTTTGTCAACTTAGTGAGTTTGATAGGGGTCGTATAATGGGACTTCGGAAAGCTGGACTTTCTTTTCGGAAAGTTGCAGTTAGAGTGCAAATAAGTATAGACACCGTAGTTAGGTGTTGTCAGGCATGGCTTTAAGAAGGCCGTACGCAAAGAGCAAGGGGCACTGGATGCCGAAGTAGAACACCAGACCGTGAAGATAGCCGCCTAAGATTATTGCTCCTAAGAGACCGTTTCTCCACTACCAGCTCCACTGCAAATGAATGGTTTGCAGAACACGCAAGACCTATTGGCATGCAAAGTGTTTACTGACGAATGAGAAGTTTCGGCCTGTTTTCATACTGACCACACTGGGTCCTCTCTTTAACTACAGAATACCGCCGTAATCGCCTTCAGTGGTGCAGAGAACGGTCACTCTAGAATCAGGAATAGAAAATTATTGTCTTTAGTGACGAGTCTGGATTTTCTTTAGGTATGCACGATGTTCGAGCGAGGGTTAAAAGGCGACGTGGTGAAAGAAGGAATCCACAGTTTTTTGTCGAAAAACATGTTCATCACACTGTTGGAGCTATGGTTTGGGTTGCTATAGTTTATGGTTCCAGGTCACCTTTAATCTTCGTCAGAGGTAACATGAACACCCAGCATTATATCCAAGAAGTTCCACACCCTGGCAAATCCAACTTTCCAACAAGGTAATGCCCGACCACATGTTGCAAGAGACACAATAGAGTTCTTTTAACATAATGATGTTACATTGTTAGCATGGCCACCAAGATCTCCTGACTTATCCTCAATTGAGCACGTGTGGGATATGACGGGTAGGAGATTGCTCAATTTGCAACCTCCTCCTCAGACTCTACAAGCACTTCGAAAGGAGTTGGTGGTTGCCTGGAACGAGATACCACAAGAGTGCATTTACCACCTGATCAGAAGCATGCCTAGGCGCGTTGGAGAATGCGTAACATATCGGGGTGCATCCACACATTATTAAAGGTAAAAGGGCTTTAAAGCAATGCAATCATTTTGAAATTTTAATCATTTACTTATTATGCTTCATCAAGTACTTATACAAAATTGTATTAAAATGAATTCATTTAAACTGGGTGTTCGGATTTCTATGTCGCTTAGTATATATTAATGTTTATATATACACTTGTGAGCAAAAAAATCGACTCACTTAATGAATTGTAGTTTATGCTTAGTAATTTTACAAATTTTAATCAAATAAAAAGCAGATATCAAGCACAGTTTATTTAGTAAATCTTGTTAGGGCACGATTTAATAAATAAACTGTGTTAGATATCTGTCTTGTATTTGATTAAAATTCATGTATTCGAACATTCAACCTTATATCGCTTTAGTAAATTTATGTTGTGTTACTTTAAATTAAAACAACTAACGCAAAAAATATTGTCTATTATAAATCTTCCCAAAAATAATTGTTTTAAGTAAATTGGCACCATTTTGTAAAATTTGCCTACTTCTGTATGGTACAGGGAATGCAGCAAACATTGTAATGGGCGTGTTCTATAAAACGTAGACTTCTATGGATTTATCGGTGCTCGTCTTAGTCACTTCTCAAACGTTGACGTTTGTCTGATGTGCGATATGATGTGTGAAGGTGCCTTCTTTATTACTGAAGGTTAACTATTCTGCTTCTTCTTCTTTTGGCATCATAACCCTGGATGGGTCTTTGCCTGTCTGGCTATGTCCTTCCATTCAGATCATTATGTGATTATTACATAATGTGACATAATTTGATATTAATATATCACATTATGTTCATTGTTTTCAGGTCGTCTTCCACGTCATCCAACCATCTCGTTCTTTGCCTTCCTTTTTTTCGCCTTCTTATGGGCTTCCATTGTAACAGTTTCTTTGCTGTTCTTGCATAGTTTTGTCTCTGCACATGTCCCAGCCATGACAGTCTTTGACTTTTCACAAATCTTACAATGTCATAACTTTCATTAAATTCATTAACCTCGTCGTTTCTCCTGATTCTCCATGTGCCATCTTCCTCTTGTACTGGGCTATATACTTTTTTTAGTATTTTTCTCTCGAATGTCCTGAGTTGGGCTTCATCTTTTTTCGTCATTACCCAAGTTTCACATCCATAGGTTACTACGGGTCTAATCAGTGTTCTGTAGATAGTCATTTTGGTTTTTTTGTGTAATATTTTCGATGTCATCAATCTTTTATTAGCATAGTATGTACGACTCCCTCTGGAAATACGTGCATTAATTTCGCTACTTACGGAGTTCTTCTGATTTATTTCTGTGCCGAGATATGTAAAGGCATCCACTTGTTCGATAGTATAGTTGTCTATTGTGATATTATTTTCATTGTCAATTATTCTTTTGACTTTTCGTTTTTGTTTCGTTTATTTTGAGACCTCTTTTTCTTGCTACAGGATCAATTTGTTTGAACACTGCCATTAGTTGTGGCTTATTACAACTAATGATGGCTACATCGTGTGCATATGCAGTAATTTGTACTGATTTGGTGTTTATATGGCCGGTTATATTGGTTTTTCTGATGACTGCCTCAAGAACTAGGTTGAATAGCGTGGTTGATAGGGCATCTTCCTGTCTGACTCCCATGTTGATGTTAAACAGGGGAGTCAGTTCTCCATCTACTCTGACTACGGCTTTTGAACCCTGCAACGTCATTTTTATGAGGCTGATGTATTTCTTAGGTATACCTAGATTACAAAGGTCTTTCAGCATTCTGTCTCTTTTCACACTATCAAAAGCTCGTTTAAAGTCTATATACATATTATATAGGTCTATGTTGTATTCATAAGCTTTTTCTTGTATCGTTCTTAGTATAAATATGTTATCTGTAGTGGCTCTATTTGGTCTGAATCCATTTTGATAATCACCAATTATATTTTCGGAGTATTCTAATAATCTATTAAAGATTATATCAGAAAGAATTTTGTATATTACATCTACCAATGTAATTAGCCTATAATTCTGGCATTTCCTTTTATCTCCCTTTTTATATATTGGATGTATGAGGCCAACTGTCCATTCCTCTGGCATTTGCTCCTTCGTCCATATTAATGTTATTAGGTAATGGATTCTTTCCCAGAGTTCGGATCCTCCATGCTTTAATATTTCTTCCGAAATTCCGTCCGTTCCTTGTGCGTTATTGTTTTTTAGTTTATTGTTTATCTGAACTACTTCTTTATAACTCGGATTTTCGATGTGCAGCTCCGCCGTATAATATATTGTCTCGTTCTGATCATTTTCGTTGTCTGCATTTAGATTTTTTTTTAGATTTTCTTCGAAATATTGTTTCCATCTCATCTGAAGGTTGGCTATAACTACAGCAAATTGCGCTCTATCTTGCTATTCTTAGTATCGAATGTGTGTCCATACCTGTCCAGTCTCTTACATTCTTCAACCAGGAGCATTTTCTTTTTCCTGGACCTCTTCTTCCTTCCACTTTCCCCTTCATTATGTTTCCCAATGGATTTAATTTTAGCAATGCCAGTTTTAAAATTATTTAAATGTAAATAATGACCAATTCTAATCGGATGTAATTTATTAACACTTTTATCAGTAGATTCTACGTAAACAATAAATAAGCCGGAATCACAAAAAATATTCATAAATGTTCCACACGGATCATCAATACATAGCTATAAAATACTTCAACTCTGTTTTAAAGCTTAGACGATAGTGCAAGGGTAAGTTAATTCCATAAAAAGCAGTATTTATGTTATAGGCAGATTGTAGAATAGCTTTATAGAAGAGAAGAACATATCTCCACCTCAAAAAGCTTGCTGAAACCATCGAATAAAAGATCCAAGCGTTCTACTGCCACACAATTCGCGCTCAATTTTTTTTTTTAACAAGGTATCTAGTTTTAGAGAAACGTACTTTGCAGTCATGATCTTAGCATTGACCTTAGAGTTCGTATGATATCTTGCTACATCTTTCCTGTCCTGCTGTATGGAGTAGAAACGTGGACCCTAACTGAAGCTATGCTTAAACGCTTGACAGCCTTTGAGATGTGGGTATACAGACGACTACTGAAAATAAGCTGGGTCGACAGAGTTAGAAATTAGAAATAAGTAGTTAGAAATGAGGAGGTCCTTAGACGGCTGAACGAAACAACACAACTGGTCAATATAATAAAGAAACGCAAGCTGGAATACTTCGGTCATATTATGAAACACCCTGAAAAATATGATCTTTTACATCTGATCATTCAGGGAAAGATCCAAGGTAATCGTGGTCCTGGTAGAAGAAGAACATCATGGCTAAAAAATCTAAGGCAATGGTATGGAAAATCAACTACATCGTTATTTAGAGCTGCTGTCAATAAAGTCACGATAGCGAATATGGTAGCCAACATGATATCCAACGATCGATAACGGTCATGGAACTAGAAGAAGAAGATCTAGTTTTAGTCTTTAATATCTCATGCATAAAGTTGTTGTTTTTCAGGTTTTTGGTGTTTGCTTATTTTAATATTTCTTTAATATTCTAACATCATAAAACTCTAGTTTACTTGCATATACTTTTAATATACTTCAAACGTTAAGTAAGTTTCCGTAGCCAACTGTAGTATATATTTTTTTTCTTTTTAACATCTCTTCAAGAAATCTTACGCCACAACTCAACTTAAGAACTTTCTCTTTCACCGGTAAATTAAATTTTAAGGTTGATAACATGTTCAGTTTCGTGAGGTTTATACAAACTTGTAGACAGAGGTAATTAATAAATAAATTCAAATTAACTTGCTGCAGTAAACATTATCCTAAAAGCTGCTGAGAAATTTCAAGTTTCCAACAACAAGAACACTGACGAAATTAATATATACATACGGTTGGATCATACACTAATAAGTTTGTGCGGAGGTCTTTGGGGTATTCTGCGGATTTTTCCTAGGGATAAGCAGGAGAGGCAATATGAGTAAGCGACTTGGATAAAGGCAAATATCCATGAACGAGTATAGAATATAAAATACACACTTAATATGTATTATAAAACATTAATTTTTAAAAAAGTATGATTATAAAAATACCATATAGGAGGGTAGTACACAATGAGACAAAAAACACATTTTTGTGTCTGATATTGACATTTTTAAATTTATGTAACAATAAAACACTGAAAATTTTGTTTTCAAACTTTCACAAAATTTATTTTAAACTCTTATCACTATAGTTGTTTCAGCTGATTGCCTTTCTCGAGTGATCTATTTTTGGCAATGCTTTTACACTTTATAGTCTTCAATGAAATAGGTTTAGGAGAGGAGAACTGTTTGTCTCAAGTTGGTCATTTAGAATTATATCTAAGGCCTTTATTTTCAATGTGAAAAATTTTAAATTCGTTATTAAATGAATGATTATGATCTAAAAAGTAAAGTGCGTATGTAGAATTTGTTTTTCTATTATTGAAAGCCCTTTTATGTTTCGCTATTCGTTTATTAAAATTTCTACAAGTTTGACCGATGTAAGTTTATGGCCAGTCGCCACATTTGATTGCGCCAAACCGCAACCCTCTGGTTGACGTATACTGAGTTACTCACGCCTACTTAAAAATGAACGGAACCATTGGAGTCCAGCTATTTTACCTTTGATCCAACTCGCTGGAACTGGAATATTGTTTTTAATTTTTTCAATTAACGTTTCGTGCTTGTATGGATGTTAATCCGTAGTTCATTTTGCTACAAGTTTTAATATAGTCATATAGAGAAATTTTCTGTTACTCTGAAAACACACGTTGTACAGCATAATTGGGTTCCATTCGATTATCATCTGGATTAGTACTATTTTTTTTCGACATATCTTTGTAATATCTGAAATTTTACTTCGTGTTTAACGTCAGCAATTCTCAATGATTTTCCGTCCAAAACATCTTGTACGGCACTTGCCATATCATCGGAGTTGAATGTCGCTCGACTCCTTGGTTTTTCTTTGCACACCATATATGTAACAAACATAACAAACTTTTATTATATTTATACAACATATCAATATAGCGCGGGCAGCAGGTAGAAACTCTTTAAATTCTTGAAGATAGGCCTATCAGGGAAAATTAATCAATCCCTACCCTCCGCAAATTCCGAGGGTTTCCCGGGAAACTAGTACCTGCTTAAAGTCCCTTGTCCAGGGTTACGGATGAAGTCCACAACGGCAGCCACGGAAGAGAAACAATACTTCGGTACGGTGCAGATGGCGTAAGTGGCAATCCTCGATTTTAGGGTTGATATAGAATCAAGTCAAATACTGGCCAACAACTTCGGGCGAAGGAGCTGGTAGATGTAAGGGCACTCTTTTGTCCTGAGATAGAGAAATTTATCTCGAAGGCGGATAAAACAAGGAATGCTCAACGGCATAAGGATGCAGAAGGCAACAGGGAACCACTGCATTAAAGACTCGTAGAGTACCCCTAGAAATCGTCATGGCAGTTAATGACAAGCATCACCCTACAAGGTTCTTGGATACCAAGATTCGGCAGGGGGAGAAATAACAATGATGATAGGGCTCCTCAGGTCGTTAACCAATGAAATCCCTGCGTATTAAAGATACAAAATTTCTACTTTTAAAATAGCGACATGTAATGTTAGAAGCATGTATGAGCCTGGTAAACTAAAGAACATAGAACAAAAAATAATGCGACTTAAGATTGACATATTGGGAATAAGTGACACAAGATGGCTCGACTTCGGTGAACTACATAAGTACAACCAATGGCCGACTTTTCTAATCTATATTACTTACAGCCAAGATCGTTATGAAGTAGCAATTAATGTCAGTAAAAAAGTTGCAAAATCAGTTGCAGGCTTTATACCAATATCGAAAAAAAAGATGCTAATATAAATGATGACAACACATGAGAAATTAAACCGTAGTCAGATTTATGCGCCAGCCGCCGATAAAACAGAGGAAGAAATTGAAAAATTTTATGATGACCTTCAAAAAACCCTACAAAATATAACATCTAGAGATATAACAGTAGTCATGGGTGATTTTAACGCCAAAGTTTGAGGAGAAAGATGTGTGTCTGCTGTAGGCCATATGGACTCGGTTTTCAAAATGAGAGAGGAGAACGCCTTATAGAATTCTATAGGGCCATACGACGAAAAGCAACATAAGTTGCCTAAGGCACAGGTCATTCTATTAATCATGACTATAAAACCATCATTGATTTGACATCTTTTATACCCTAAATTAATAAATAAAAAGTTTTTAAATCCCAACACCTAGATTGTTGTTAGTTTTTAAAATCATCAAAACTTGTTGAATCTTTTGGCTGTAGTAATACTATGTACAACTATTATAGTTTTTGTTGCATTGACATTCTGTTATCTTCATCCTTCAAAAGTATCTTGTCAATCAGTTCCACGTTGTTCTCCGAGTGCAGAGGTTTCCTCTCACCGGCTCTGGAACCCAATTGAACCATGTGTTACCTACAGTCAAATTTAATTTAATAATGAACATCACAGTTATTTTATAACACAATGTACAATATTTCATAACTAAATGTAATTTAAGGGTTTTTACCCTAATATTTTGGTGGCTCAGGCATTGTGACCTAGTAAGTATAACCATCTTTTGCTTTTCAACCATAGTCAAAATTTCACAATCTCGTTTGTTTTAACTAAATGGTTTATACTTATTTTTAGGCATTTTCGATTTTAATAACCTGATGATGGACTGTGTGGTCCGAAAACGTTTGTTTTATTGATGTGGCCCTTTTAAGGGTTTTTTAAATAAATATACCCATTTACAAAGATTTACCTCTTTTTGTTATATGTGGTATACAGCCAGCTACAGGAATTTTTCCTTGTGGATTTTATAGAATTCTGCCTAGAACACATTCTTGCGGTAATCAATACTTTCCTAGAACTGCCTAATCTACGCCTTTACACTTGGAAAACTCTAGCTGACAAGGTGGATAAAATCGTTCTTCTTCTTCTTCATGTACCATGTCCTTTCAGAACGTTGGTTACCATCATAGCTATTTTAATTTTATTCACTGCCACCCTAAATAGCATGCTTGTATCTACACCATACCAATCTCGCAAGTTCTTCAACCATGAGGTTCTTCTTCGTCCTGGACTGCGTTTGCCTGCTATTTTTCCTTGCATGATATTTTGTAGCAATCTATATTTGGGACCTCTCATTACATGTCCGAAATATTCCAGCTTTCTCTGCTTGATGCTTTTTATGATCCCAGTAGTCTTGCTGAGACGCTCAAGTATTGTGGAGTTACGAATCTTCTGCACCCAGGAAACTTTTGAAATTCTTCTATAGCACCACATTTCGAAAGCCTCAAGGCGATTTAGATCGATTTTATTCACAGTCCAGAACTCGACAGCATAAAGTAAGACCGAGAACACATAGCAGCGAAGTAGGCGGATCCTTAATGCCAATTTTAGGTCTCTGTTACATAACACCTTGGACATCCTTTTAAAAGCAGCTCTAGCCTGCTCTATTCTGGATATAATTTCGCCGTCATTTTCTGCATTACAGTTTAATTGCTGTCCAAGGTAGACGATTTTATCAACTTGCTCAAGTTTGGTATTATTTACATATATAGACGGTTTTATATTCTGTTGTTTACTTATTACAAGTATTTTGGTTTTCCTTATGTTAAGATCCAGACCTGCCTCCCTACAACTCTCAACGACACTTTGCAGATCATCTTGACTAGAAGCTAGGAGTACTGTATCGTCCGCATATCGCAAATTATTGATGACTTCGCCGTTCACAAGTATTCCTTCTTATTTTTCAGAAAGTGCTTTTCTGAAAATTCTTTCGGAGTAAACGTTAAAAAGCAGGGGTGACAAGAGGCATCCCTGCCGTACTCCTCTTTTAATATTGAGAGCTTGTGATTCCACACCATCTACTAAAACTGATGTTGTTTGATTCCAATATAAATTTGCAATTATACGAACATCTCTGCCGTCCAAGCCAATGTCTTTTAGAGCTTCGATCAATATAGAGTGCTTAACATAATCAAACGCCTTCTGAAAGTCAATAAAACAACAGTATATGTCTTATATACTGTTGTTTTATATTAGATATGTTAGATATATCACGACATCTTTGAGCAAGTACGTTCATTCCAAACAGTGCCTCTCTCGTTAAAAATCCGTTACGGAAACCAAACTGAGTGTCATCCAGGTATTCCTCACATTTATTGTAGATACGACCATGTATTACCTTCGGAAAAATTTTCAATAAGTGGTTTAACAAACTGATGGTTCTATAATCAGCACAGGTTTTTACTGTTGTCTTCTTAGGTAGAGCTATAAACAATGAGTTAGACCAAATATTAGGTAGTTGTCCGCTGGTATAAATGGTATTGAAAAACGAAGTTATAGCCTCTAAAACATTGCTATCCTTTATAAGCTTATATATTTCAGTTGGAATTTTATCAGTACCAGTCGCTCTGCCATCTTTTGATGATTGTATGGCCTTGATAACCTCACAGCGTGTTATTAGGGGTCCGTCGCAGTTAGTAATATCGGGAGGTGAACTACTCCTATCGTCTTCGAATAGGTTCGTGACGTAATTTTCCCATTCTTTAAGTTTGTCCTCTACTACGAATATTACTTTACCATTTTCATCCTGTAGTAATGCATTTTGTTTCTTATTGGAGATACCAGCCGCTTCTTTTACTTTTTTTATACATGTTAAACGTGTCGTATCTTTTTTCGAGTTCTTCAATGTCATGACACTGTTTGGCTAGATGTTGACTCTTTGCTTCTCGTATTTTACGTCGAATTTCTTTTTGTATACTATTGTAAAGTGTTTCGTTGGTTTTTGCTAGTCGCCGTTGTTCCATCAAATCCAGTATATCATCTGTCATCCAAGCCTGCTTTTTTGGCTTTGACCTGCCTTGTAAATTTCTCACACAGATTTCTTTTACTGTCGTTACGATTTTATTTAAGCCCTCATCGACGTTTTCATCAATATTTTCCCAAATTAAATTTTCGTTTAGTTGTCTTTGAACTGATTCCTTAACTTTCTCGTCTTGTAGTTGGGCTGTATCAATCTTTTTGCGAGACTTCTTTTTGATCACCTTTTTTAATTTTAATTGGGTTACAGCTACTATGGGATTGTGATCGGACCCAATGTCAGCACCTGGATAAGTTTTAACTGATTTGATGCAGTTTCTAAATCGATTTTTTATTAGAATGAAGTCAATTTGATTCCTAATAATTTTGTCCTCTGATTCTGCATTTTGTCTTCCAGGTGTAGAGGCTTCTCGGTGGTAGTTTAAAATGGGTATTGGAGATAATAAAATTGTGTTCTTGACAGAACTGGACAAGTCGATCTCCACGTTCGTTTCTGTTTCCCAAGCCATATTCCCCCACAATGTTCAAACAGCGTCCTTTGCCGACTTTAGCGTTAAAATCTCCGAGCACTATGGTATTTTCTGCTGCTTTGACAAGATCTAGAGCATCAGTAAGATCTTTGTAGAATGCTTCTAATTTAAATAAAATCGTTAGGAACCAAATTGACTATATTTTATTAAACCACAGATACTGAAACGCAATACAATCGGTGAAAGCGTAACCAGGTACAGGCGTGACATCGAACCACACACCTCTTGTAGCAAAACTCCAACTTTATTTAAAAAAAGGTACAAAAAGCTACAAAAGTGATAAACTAAACATACAAAAATTAAAATCAGAAGACGTCAAAAAAAAAACTTAAACAAGAAATTAATGCAAACCTAGAATCCACACCGGAATCAATTTATAGTGATGTAGAACAACAGTGGCAATTCTTTAAAAACGCAATTATCGAACCAAGTCGCAGAGGACTCACAAAAATCAGATGCAAGAAAGGAGATTGGATGACAGGAGAAATCTTGGAAATGATGGAGGACAGAAGGCAAAAAAGTATCAACATAACTCAGTATCAACAGCTGCACAATCAAATAAGAAGGAAAATAGGAGAAGCTAAAGAGACTTATTTCGCTGAAAAATGCCAAGAAACAAAAGACTTACAAAACAAATATGAGAACTTCAATCTCCATAAAAAAGTTAAAGAATTAGCTGGGGTAGCAAAACAAAAACCTCAGGCATACTATTGGACAAACAAGGAAACATTTTAGTGGAAACCGAACAAAAATTAGGAAGATTAAAAGAAGATGAATTATTCCATGACCAGAAACAGGAAAATATATATCAATATAATCAGAGTAAAGACGACGGACCCGAAATAACAGTCAGAAGTTATGCATGCAGTAAAGTCCATGAAAAATAATGGCTGCTGGTCCAGATAAATTACCAAGTGAATTGCTAAAACTGGTCGATGAAAAAAACATAGATCTTTTAGTTCAACTACTGAACCCAATCTATTCCACAGGAATCATTCCACGTGAAATGCTGACATCAACATTTATTTTGTCTACCAAAGAAAGTAAATGCCAAGAAATGTAGTGATTAGCGAACGATAAGTCCTATACCACATATCTTAAAAACTCTGCTTAAAGTCATCCATAATAGACTACACGCTAAGCTAGAGATGGATATTAGTAATTCCCAGTTTGGATTTCGGAATGGAGTGGGCACATATGTTCGTATGCTTTATAGACTACAAGACATTCGATAAAGTAAAACATGACCGACTTATAGAAGTACTCAAAAATAAGAATCTGGATGTGAGGGATGTAACATTAATATCAAATTTATATTCCAAACAACCTATCAAATGTAAAAATCAGAAGAGACGTGTCAAAAGAAGTCGAGATAAGGATAGGGTTTAGGCAAGGTTGCATACTGTCGCCGTTATTGTTTAATGCTTATTTTGAAGAAATCATACAAGAAGATTTGGTAAATGAGACAGTCGGCATAAAAGTGAAGGAAGTTTAATTAACAACATTAGGTATGCCGACGATACAGTCATAGCCGACAACCATACTAGGGGCCTTTTATACTAGACCTACTGAAAGTTTACACTGTGAAGCTGGGGACGTCCCCCTGGAATTCCGAAGAAAACAACTTTTACTAACATATGCGGCATCAATACAGGCAAATCCTATTAATCGTGTTAACCACTATGTAAATTTAGA
Organism: Diabrotica balteata; assembly: GCA_918026665.1. Taxonomy (NCBI): domain Eukaryota; kingdom Metazoa; phylum Arthropoda; class Insecta; order Coleoptera; family Chrysomelidae; genus Diabrotica; species Diabrotica balteata. The sequence continues at coordinate 38,947,697 of OU898280.1, forward strand.
CCGCTTTAGGAATATTTTTAAAACACATGCTAGGCTTGACCTTCCTTTTCCTGAAAGGGTAAATAGACACCTTAATGAACTTGAATTCAAATTTCCAGATACTTATTGCATACCAGATATTAACACTGTCCCCTCTTGGACTGTTCCCGTCCCATCTATCAATACCAAACTTTCCATATCTAAACAAGCAGATAACCATCCTAAAGCATTATATCAATTTGTTCTCCAAGAACTCAAGACATACAGTAACCATATTCTTATATACAGTGGTGAGTGCGATATCACCCGGCATTTTAACTTAAGAGATAGAAAACACAGTTACCTTGCGAAATAAAAGGAGATGAAACTCGTAGAGGTGGGAAATAATCGATAGAAACCTATAATTTACATTACATTGCATTACCGCCATCGACAGTCTCACACCTTTAGACGTTAGACGTGGCTATTTGACTTCAGTCATAATTATACGGATACCCTCAAAAATATTTTATTTTAATAATTTCTGATGTTAGAATAAATACTTGAATAAATTAAGATATGTTATAGTAAAAAACATTCATTAGTAGCGATTTTAAATTATAAATCTTTAAATTTACTTAATAGTAAAAATAACTCGACTGAAATATTTGACTAAAATAAAGGTGGGTATGTTTTGTCTGGAAACACTTAATGTATGTGAAACTGGTGTAGTCGTTAGGGACGTTGTCTATTGACGAGAAAATTGGGGTTCAATTCCACACCAAGGATAAAATTTTTGTTTTATCAATAAAAAAATAATAGAAAATATGATACATATTGGGTAACAAATTTTCGAAAAACTCATTATTTACAATTTATTTTTATTCCAATGTTATAAAACGGAAATACAAAATGATTCAAATTCAATTCATACAGTCTTCAGTTGTGAATGCAAAATAATCCGGTGAAGACTGTTTATATCAAATCCATCACTAAATTCTCAATGTTAATATCAATTCCTCTGTACAGATAATGATTTTCAAAACAATTGACAACATTGGAATGGATGCGCGCGAAGCAAAGCCTTTAAGCCATCAAATAATAACATATCGAAAAGTGTTTTTGCACGGTAAACAGAAACTTTTTATTGAAAAAACAATTCGTAAAAATGGTTTTAACGGTCGAGGAAAAAGTGCAAATTGTTGTCTGGCATGTGAATGGATTCTCAGACAACATGATTAGACAACAATTTGTAAATATGTTTCCAAATAGGCCGGCTCCATCACGATCAACAATTCAATCTATTATACGTAATTTTTTTACTTATGGATCCGTGTTCGCTCCAAGAGGAGTTCGTAGGCGAAGGGAGGTAAATCCAGATTTGGAACTAAGAGACACTTTGATTTGTGCAAGTATTGAGCAAAATCCTACCCAATCAACATCTCGTCTCGGAGAACAATATGGAATTTCAAGATTTAGAGTTGGTAAAATTTTGAAAAGGCATGGATACCGACCCTATAAACTTCATAAATCCAACGAACAATTCCCTGGGGATCAATATAGACGTTTAGAATTTTGTCAAACTGCAATGGAAATGTCACATCAAGATGAACATTTTTTAGAGAACGTCTTGTTCACCGATGAATGTACGTTTTCATTGCATGGCCGTCACTATTCAATGAATGCTCGGTATTGGTCCCGAGGAAATCCTCGTCAGATTTATGTTGCTCGTACCCAGCGTCCTCAAAAAGTAAATGTTTGGGGAGGCATAATAGGGAATCATGTCATTGGTCCATTTTTTATAGACGGTATGTTGACTGGGCGGAAATACTTGGAACTTCTGCAAAATCAAATTGTCCCAGCCCTTCGTAATTTACCAATTCCTTTCGATTCCATATGGTTTCAACACGATGGTTGTCCTGCACATAATTCTCGCATCGTCAGTGAATATCTCAGTGCGACTTTTCCTAATCGATTGATTAGTGGACACGGAGATATTTTTTGGCCTGCAAGATCACCTGATCTTGCACCTTGTGATTTTTTTATGTGGGGATATATCAAGTCCAAACTATATGGAATTGAAGACGATAGGCCTAATTCTCTCCAAGAATTAAGAGAAAAGATCTTTGATTCAATGAGAGGTATTAGTCCAGAAACATTAACTAATGTTAGACGAAACTTTTATAATAGATTGGGTTATTGTTCTGCTGCTAATGGAGGCTTATTTGAACATTTTTTGTAAATACATTTCATTAGAATAAAATACGTTTATTTAGAATATTGTTATAGAATTTCTGCTTATTTAAACATTTTTTGTAAGTACATTTATTTAGAACGTTCTTTTATGTTTGAAGAATTTTTACTTTATTTTAGAAAGTACATTGTTTTTTCAATAAGATTTTCATGTTTTACTATAAACACTTCTAATAAAGACTGAAATAAATGTTTTATGATTTAAAGCAAAACGATATAATATCTGCATAATTTCAAATTTTTAAAAAAGTAAAAACTTTTTGTAGGATTTGAACCCTAACCGCCTGCATGAGTACATCGTGCCTTCAGCCCTGATCTATCAGACTTTTATAATTCTTTAGAGACAGTTTGGGTTATTATTCTGCTGCTAATGAAGGTTTATTTGAACATATTGTAAATACGTTTATTTACAATATTTTTTTATTTTTGTAAAATTTTTACTTATTTAAACATTCTTTTAATTTTGAAGAATTTAACTTTAGTTTCGAAAGTACAACGACACTATTTTTTCAATAAGATATTTATGTTTAACTTTAAACACTTCAAATACTAGTAACGACTGACATAAATATTTAGTGATTCAAAGCAAAACGATATCTGCAAAATTTCAAATTATTAAAAAAAGAAAAAAGAAAACCTCATGTAGGTTTTGAACTCTGATCATCTGCGTCGCAGAGTCGAATTCTTACCACTAATCCACGAGGGATTGCTAATTATTCTGTGACAAGAGTGTATGAAACTCCTAAAATCATAGTAGAAATTATTCTTGGTTAATAATTTAAAACTTTAGAATAAATAATCACTATTAATTAAATTATTTTATTCACATTTTTGCTATATTGTGGTCAATCAGTTTTTACTTTATCTAAATTAAAAAATGAAAATACGTCACACATACGACGTCAAACTGTCAAACATAATAATTATGACCGAGGTGATTTAGATCGAAGGTAACGTCTAAAGGTGTGAGACTATCGATAGTCGTAATGTAATGTAATGTAAATTATAGGTTTCTATCGATTATTTCCCACCTCTACGAGTTTCATCTCTTTTTATTTCACAAGGTAACTGTGTTTTCTATCTCTTACGTTAAAAAGCCGGCTGATATCGCACTCACCACTGTATACCGATGCCTCCAAACTACAGATAGAAGAGCATTTATGTCTAATAAAACAAAAATAATGATGAAACTTCCTAAATTAACATCCATTTACGCAGCCGAGTTAACCGCTATTCTCAATGCAATACATTTTTTGGTAGAAAATAGTATCAAAACCCCTGTCATTAATGCAGATTCCCTAAGTTCTGTAATTGCCCTAAATAACTTAGGTATATCTTAGCCATCCAAGTCTACTACTTAATAAATCAGCATTAAGCCAACAACAAACCATAAACATAAATGTCAACTTTGTATGGATCCCTTCCCATATCGGAATTGCTGATAACGAAGAAGTAGATTCCTTGGCAAAACCAGCAATCTCGAGTCCGGAAGCTGTAGAAATCAGAAGCATTCCACATCTAGATATAAAACCTATAATCAAGAACTTAATCATCAATTATTGACAGACCACGTGGAATCAGTCAACATCCAAACTACGAGAAGTAAAACATTCTATATTACCTTGAAAATCAACCCCAAATAAGCGTATACATTAAACCATCCTATCTCGTCTGAGAATAGGCCACACCGACATTACCCATAAACATCTGCTGGAGAGTGAATTAAAACCACAGTGCTACGTATGTGATATTGTGCTCAGTGTTCGCCATATTTTATTACAGTATCCTTTATATTGCATGCAGAAACTTCAATTTAAATTACACGACACAATATTAAGTGACGGAACTGATATAAAAAATTTGACATCATACGTATATTCCATAAATGAGTAAATAAATTGTAAAACTTTAAATTGTACAACGCCAATCACCCTATTAAGTTAGGGCATAAATAAAAAAAAAGTTTTTGATGTTTTATTGTTAGATTTTTTGTTTTATTATGTCATTAGAGCAAATATTGTGTTTACCGATAGTGTTAGAAATATAAGTAACGGCGAGCAATCTAAAATGGCAGATGCTGATTATTCTCAGAAATACTGAATGAAATTTAACACTTAGTTAACATACAAACAATTTTACTGACAATATTTATGTAACTATCGTAGTTAAATGGATTTTAGGGTAAATAAAGTGTTGACACTTTGTCCAAATGGGTTAGAAGTATTTTCGACTTTTTTTAACATGCAAGCTTGCGTTTTACGTAATAAAGTGAAACGATGTTTACGCGGTCCATAAAACAGATTTAAAGAATAGCGAGCGGATCTAATTTACTTCAAAGCCCCATTTTCTTTTATCCCAGTAATCGATAATTCCTGATGCATCTATCGTTCAGCTCTTTCATCACCTCTGTTACCCTATACGAACCTAGTATTCGAAACTACCAGTATAAGGAATTTATTAGCATTAAGAAGCGAACAAGAGAAAGCCTTCCGGAGGCCTTTATCGTAAATTTCTTCCCGTTTATCCCTTAAACACATATTGTCCCCATAAACAAGGATGACGGCTCCTATTCTCGGTCAGGCCTCGCGAGATCGTATATTGTCCCTTCGAGAAGTTCGGCGCTGAGAGCTCCGACAACTCGGTTCAATTGTGCCTTAATTTCCTATACAAAATACTGAAGGTAGCGCAACGAACGATCGCGCGAAAGCTGGAGTGATAACCGACAATATAAAGGCAACAATTCACCAATAAACAAGTATAATTGTTTAAAGAGAAGAAGGAAATTAAATTGTTAAAAAATTAAAGGGAAATGTAAAGAGAAACGAGAGGCCTACACAAAATACAAAACATCAAATACTCTATAATTCCGAGACACTTACAGAACAATAGGAAATAAAACAAAGCAGTTGGTAATGACAAAAAATTAACACTAGGAACAGTTTACAAAAGATGGAAAGCGACTTATATGAAACACATAACTAAATATGGAGATTCATAAAAACCCAACGGAAAGAAATGTCAGAATTGAAAGAATACAATAACATACCAGCAAAAGAATGAAAAAGATACCCGACGAAACTGTTTAAAGAAAAGGAAAATAATAATCAACACAATAAAGTAACTGAATTAAGACACAAAATAGAAACGAGTTTTTAGGAAGTAGAGCCAGCCATAAATTTACTTTAAAAAAAATCGCCAGGACCACACGGAATAACCAACGAGCTTCTGAAATACGAAAGAGAAAGTATAACACCAGAGATGACAAAACTTATATACAAACTAACATTACACTGCAAGATACTAGACGCATATAGAAACAGCATTATAATACCAATGTTCAAAAAAGATTACGAAGACCCCAACAATTATACAGGTATAAATCTACTGAATACCGCACTTAAGCTTACCAGAAAAGTATTAACAAACAAAACCAGTAAACTAACAACTTTATCAGATGAACAACAAGGATTCAGATCTGGAAGATTCTGCGTAGACGCCGAAATTGTACTAAGACAAATCACAGAGAAGGCCATCGAGTACAATAAACGTGGAACAAAGAAATCCAAATATTATGTTATGCAAATGACGCCGCATTAATCGCCAAACCAGAAGACGAGCTTCAAATATTAACACATATCTTTAATACAACCGCCAAGAAATAAAATATGATAATATCAGTAGACAAAAAAATGTATGACAACATCTAAAATCTACTACGATGCAAAATCAAAATTAATGGGAAAATAATAAAACAGGAAGGTTTGGATATCTGGGAATCGATATAACTTGTTACAGAGATGTTGAAGAAAAAATACAACAACAAAGCTTGAAAGCAAGTAAAACGGTCGAATCCCTTAATGACACAATGTGAAAGAACAAACGCCTAAGACAAGGATAGGACTGGATAGGGAGAGAAGTGAAAACATAAGAAGAGCCATGCAATATAGATGACATAAATGGATGGGTGACAAAACGTAAACAGTAGTGGAACTAACACATTAGAAAAATGGCAGAAGATAGAATTGTACGAATAGCACGAGATTAGTCACCAAACCGACAAGAAGTATTGAAAGACCAAGAAAAAAATTTTGAAATAATTTAAACAATTTGGGAGGCTAATATTAAAGAAAAAGCAATGATTGACGCCTACATACAAGAAAGAAAAAGAAGAAGAAGATTATATTAATTATATCGTCTGTTAATGTATGTTAAATGTTATAAACGTCGCATATCTGTAAATTTTATTTAAGTAATTATTTTCTTTCAATATAATATGCTGATTATATTCATTTGTCAGCTTTCTGTTTTAGTCGACTATTTTTATTTTAAAAATAGTTTGCGCTCAAACTTCGGTCTGCTAAATACACCCAAAATAAAATTTTAATTCCATCTGTTTGGATTCTATACTCCATTCTATTCTATGTAATAGGTATATTTAAAATGTCTATGATCTCAAGTCGTTACAAAATTAATTTGTTAGTTGGCCATAGTTGACTTCTGTCACGTCAGTTTTAGTTGAGTGAAGAAGTAATAATTTTATAGTATCAATACACATAATTTCATACTTGTAGTTGATAAGTTTTTATATATCTTTTTCTTGTGGTGCCTATCCGTTACGGATTTTGGCTACTAGCATGGCAATTCTAACTTTATTGACCGCAGCTCGAAATAGTCCTGAAGTGGTCAAGGAAAACCATCTTCGTCAGTTCTGGAGCTAAGATATTCTTCTTCTTTCTGGTCCCCTCATTCCGTAGACCTTTCCCTGTAATATAAGTTACAGTTTATATATCTGTCGTTTTATAATGTCCTATTTTTGAACTTTTTTACCTAACCTCCAACTCACGTGTTCCTTTTAACTTTATTAATCGTTTGTATATGCAGCTACAAACGTATTGACGAGTGGAGACCAAGAACAGAAGCACTACGGAGCAGACGTCGCCCACCAACCAGGTGAACTGACGGCCTAAAGTGTGTTAGCGGTAACTAAATGTAAGTCGCACAGAGACAGATGGAAGAGCTAAGGAAGACCTGTGTGCAGCAGCGGACGCATACGGATTGATGATGATGATGATATGCAACTAGAATATTTAATGGAATTTAACTATTTTTTTTAAATGGTTCTTTATTCTTTGCCATTTGCTATTTCCTATTTAATATTTTCTTAGAATTAGTAATTATTTGTAATCGTGAATTGAGGACCAAGAAAATAGAATTAAATGCTGCAAATATTTATGCATTCTTTTGATCTTTGATGCACTCTTTGATCTCATTAACGCAAAGAAAACAAAATGGAACCCTACTTCTTTTACACCCCAAGTTGCATATATCTATGGCATCAGTCAAAAGACAGTAGACCAAGTGTTGACTAAAAACAAATTTCATCCATACAAAATTAAAAATTGTGCACCCACTTCTAGATGATAAGCCCGCCGAAGACTAGAATTCTCTCCAATAAAATTAACCAACAGCCCGATTACATAAAATCAATTTATTTTAGTGACGAAAGTACTTTTTCTCTCAATGGAAATGTTAACACACACAATTTGAGGTACTGGAGTGACACACATCCTCAAGTTTTTCGTGAAACACATACTCAATTTCCAAAAAAAAAAATAAACGTTGGGGCAGGTATTTTGGAAAACCACAAAGCTAAGTCTGTTTTTCTCAATACTAACTGAACCGGTAAAGTGTTTCTGGAACTGCGTTACAAAATGCAAGTAAACCGTTAATACTTAAAATTCTAAAGGATAATTCAGATGAATTCGTCAACTTGATAATAACCACACCACCTGCACACCATTATGGTGCAGTAACCCGTTACCTAGATGAGGAATACCGTGGTAGATGGATTGGACGACGAGGTACGATAGAATAGCCAACACGGTTACCGGACCTCACACCATTAGATTTTTTCTGTGAGGATACTTGAAATTTAAAGTTTACGCTACAGCATCCGACAATATAGACATTTTAAAACAACGAATTGTTAAAGAATGTAGGGCAATTTCCCCCGATACATTTGAACGAGTACTACGAAGAGTTTAAAAATAGGATGCATTACTTTCAGGAAGTAGATGGAGTACATTTTGAACACTTACTATAAGAAGTGGTTGTTAAATATTTATCAATTAAATGAGAAGCTACAATTTTAGTATTCATTTAGTTTATTCATCACTATGAGCTTAAACTCAAACGAAATTATTATAACTGAATAGATATTTTCAATACCTTTCAAACGAGGTCTTCTTCTTCTTGCCGTTCTTTCTCATATCGGAGGTTGGCTATCATCACAGCTATCCGTACCTTATTGGCGGCTGCTCTAAAAGATCTACTGAGCTGCAACTATACCACTCTCTTAGGTTTCAAACGAGGTATCACTTGCCATAAGGACCCATTTAAAATTATCTGTCACAGTGGCACAGTCATCTGTCACTATTACGTCACCTGTTATGACTAGTTGAGAAACTAACATCTGTTTATTACGTCCCTCCAAATTTCACTATTATAAAAATAACCGTTCAAAAGATACGAGGAGGGCCGGACTTTTGACTAACATTAATTATATATAATTTTTAGTATTCTTCTTCGAATTTAATAAATAGGTTTTCAAAAATTGCAAGTCATTATTTTACGGTATCCTAAATCGTAACCCTCGTCACTTAAGAGCCTACATACTTCTTTCTTCGCTTCGCTCAGACCGGCTTCCACGCTCTTCTTTGTCAAGCGCGTCACGTGCTTCACAAACTGCGTTTTCTGTATAACTCACGCCACGCCGACTACGATGAGGATGGGAAGTAATGGAAGCACAGCATTCTTTGATGCAATTAGTTAGTATATTACGCCGCAGAGAGACGAAACTGGTCTATATGGAAACTATCTGTCCTTGTCTTGTTTCTTATTCATTCAGAGTGTAACTAACTGGTGCTGTAATTAATAGATTAGCCAAAAACAGTACTGGGTTACAATTCGTAGCTACTAATGAATTGCTGAACCGGGAAAAATAAACACAATGGCAAACTTACTTTTCTATTATTACTAGGATTTCTAGTTCTATACTTACTCATTCTTCTTATATTAAATTCGTTTTGTATAGAATCACTTTAAGAGAAACTTTTAACTGTTAATTCAAATGTAACTGTAAATGTCAATAATTAGTATTCTATTAACTTTGGGGCTGTTTTAAAAAAAATTATAGGTCTTTTAAATACAACACTCAAATTGACAGGACAGAAAGATCATGCATGGATGCAGTTTTTGTAATAAGACAAATAAAATAAAAGTCGCTGGAATACAACAAACCAGCATATATGTGTCTGATAGATTTTTCCCGATCCCGATGGATCGGGACGCGATACATTTATTATATGAAAAGAGAATATCAATGGATTTAGTAAAAACCATTGAAAATATATAATAAAGATAACATAGCTATGGTAAGATGTAATGGAAAACTATTGCAACCTATCAGTTATATCTAACTGGCATTAGACAAGGAAATTCGTTGAACCCATTAATATTTAATCTGATATAGGATGAAATCATAAAAAAAGTTAAAAAAAGAAGAGGATATAGAATGGGATAAAAGGAAATAAGTATAATATGCTACGCCGACGACGCCATAATAACAGCCGAAAATGAAGATGACGTACAAAGATTAATTAAAGAATTCGAAGATATGGCGCTCATATACAACATGGTGATCTCTACAGAGAAAATTAAAGGGATAGTGATATCAGCGGAACCGAGACGATGTAAACTAGTCGTAAATAACAAAATAATAGAACAAGTGATGGAAAATAAATACTTGGGAATAAAACTGTCAAGCTACGGAAAAGTGGAAAAAGAAGTACATAAACAAGTAAACATGGCAAACAGACCAGCAGAATGTCTCAACAACATAATCTTGAGAAACAAATACCTCACAACGGAAACGAAAACCAAGATACATAAATTAACAATAAGAATGATAATGAGGTACACAGCGAAAACAAGAGCAGATACCGCGAAAACACAAAGAATGCTGGAAACAACAGAACTTACGAAAAATATCAAACCAAACTCTGAGTAAGAGTAAGGCAGAGTAAGAAGTGAGGAAATACGAACGAGATGAGGAATAGAGGAAATAAACACGTGGACCAAATGAAAAAAGTAGAATGGAATCAACACATCGAAAGAATGACATAAAATAGAGTAGTACAAATAGCAAGAGACAAATCGTCAAATGAGAGAAGATCATTGGGACGACCTAGGAGAAAATGGTCAGACAACGTCAATTGAGGCTAAAAACCGAAGTAAAACAGGTATTAGGCCCAATTATAAAGAAGGAAGAAGAAAAAGAAAAATTTATAGATAAAGGGTATTTCTTAAAACATTAGCTCATATTATTTGACAAAAGTAACAAACTGTTAAAAAATTGATAATTTCCTAAAATAAAAGGAGTAAATGTTTTGCAAAAAAATCAAATTTGAAAAGTGTATGGTGCCAAAAACTCCATTAAAACATACAATCAAAATTAATCAGTAGTTAAACCAGATGACAGATAAATATAACAAAAAGTAAGGTGTTATGTTGAAACTTTCGTTAGAAAAAGATATTTAAAGAAACTGTCAAATATCTGAACATGTGCTGCGTTGAGAAAAGTTTCTTAGGTGTATGTTCAAAATTTTATTTAATTCGGTGGGATTACATAAAATTATGTAATTTTTTGGATTGACCTCTCTTGTTTGTTCTTTGTGAATCTCAACCGATCACTGGGGGTGAAATAAAGTTCTCAACCACCTTTTCCTTTCATTTTTTGGTTTATACAGATAGGTTGTCGACCAAATTTGTCATATTTTTCAAATAAACCGCTCTATTGTATTAGAGTAGGTACTAATACGCCTTGTTAATCTGTCACGAGTTGACCTCAAAGCATCTGTCTTTACGGTGGTGGCGTTTTAACACCTGTTGCCTTCATTTCACCGGCATCTGTCTAGAAGCCTGTAGTGGTAACTTCATTATACTTTTAAATTACTAACTGTTTAATTGATCATTTCAATAATGCTACCTAAAGTTAAAATGAAATCTTAATTATTGATTTACTGTTGGAAGTGCATCTTAGATCTTTTAGTTCTTCTGCACATTAATTGTGTGTTTTTATATAAAAAAAAATTTTACATGATATTTTTACATACATGTACAATTACCACATATCTTTTGGTGTGCTAAGTTTATGAAAATTGTTAACTATATTTAGTTTAATTTATTGTTTATACAACATAATTTTACAATGTTCATTGTCGTAAGCTTCTTTACAATTTGAATATCATGGACTGCTACATATCTTTTTGAGGTAGCACACTTAATAACTTTTCATTGGATATTAGGTTTTACATATTGTTCTTTTTAGATAAACTGATGATGCTATCAAATTGGATAGCGAAACGTTATCAATAAATAGATAAAGTAGCCATCATCTTTGTCTTTTTTTCTCCAACTTTTGACCGACAAACCCGCCACTCGTCAAGTGATCCTTAATTTATATTGGATTGACGGTCGTACTCCTCTTCTCGATATATATATATATATATATATATATATATATATATATATATATATATTATATATATATATATATATATATATATATATCATCATCATCATATAACGGGGGTCCTACGGCGATTGCCGCTTCCCGCATTTCAGCCTCCATCTTTTCCTATCTCTCCAATCTCCCTCTTCTAAGCCTCTAGATTGCATTGTTTTTGTAATTTCTCTTCTCCAGGAATTTGGTGGTCTTCCCCTTTTCCTTCTTTCTGGCGGAACATACATTAAGGCTTTCTTTGGCCACCGCTCCTCCTCCATTCTCATCACGTGACCATACCATTGTAATTGCCTTCCTTGTATTCTATCTGAAAGAGTATCTCTAATTCCTGTACGGTTTCGTATTTCCTCATTCCTGATTCTTTCCATTCTCGATACTCGACATGATCTTCTAAGATAATCCATTTCTTTTTTTTTTTTGTAAATTTTGGCTTGGACAATTCTCATTCAGCCAGTCTCAATCAAGATAAGTTTATTAATGTAGTGTGTATGTGTGTTTTTGTGTGTGTAGAGTAATTGTCTTGATACTTAGCAAAGTCGACGTCATTGTCTTTGCTAAGAGACGCTAATTGTATCCGAACGTCTGCGGTCCCTCCGGTGTGTACCGATCACACAAGGATAGAAATTATTTTCATTTATTAATTTATTTTTTAATAAACGAAAATTTCCACCCAGGTGGGATTCGAACTCACGACCTTTATGTTTAAAGGCAGGCGCTCTTACCACTGAGCCACAGAGGGGGTTGATAATCCATTTCCACAACGTCTACCTTATCTCGTTCATTCTTTGTCATCGTCCAACATTCGGCACCATATGTGGTAATTGGTTCTACAATTGCTCTGTATACGCGAAGTTTGGTATGCATCTTTATTTTATTAGACCACAGTAATGAATTCAGTATTCGGATGCATTTTTTCCCTTGGGTTATTCGGTTATGTACTTAACTTAACTTAACTTAACTCTTAACTCTGCCATCTGCTGATATGATGCTTCCTAGATATTTATACTGGTTGCAGCCTTTAATGCCTGCGTTTTCAAGCCTCAGATCTGTGGTATTTCCTCCAATTTTTAAATATTCTGTTTTGCTTATGTTTACAGTAAGCCCCATTTGGCATATTCCTCAAATAATTTTCGATTCATATAATTTATATCTTCCTCATCGGTTGCAACCACCACCTGATCATCTGCAAACAACAATGTATACAGAGTTTCTTGTCCCATTTCGATGCCCATAAATCTACATTTATTTCTCCAATTCCTCAATGCTTCTTGGACGTATATTTTAAAGAGTGTCGGTGACAAACAGCATCCTTGCTTTAGGCCTTTAGTGACTTTAATTCATTTGAGATTCTGGTTCCAATTTTTACATAACTAACTGCATTTTCGTACAATTTATATATCGCTCGATTATACGTCGAATCCAATCCGGACCTTTTGAGGACCTCAAACATTTTCTTTAACGATATATATATATATATATATATATATATATATATATATATATATATATATATATATATATATATATATATACAGTAAACAGGGAAGTTAAAACACAGATCAGAAAGATAAAGCATATCGAATGGATGACGGACGAAATTATGGATCTAATGGAAAAGCGAAGGCAACATAAACAACAACGTAATCAAGACAAATACAAACAGATACACAAAGAAATCCGTCAGAAAATTAAGAAAGCAAAAGAACGTTGGATGGTGGAAAGGTGCAACGAAATAGAACAATTGCAGGAAAAAGGAGATAGTTTTGGACTACATAAGAAGATCAAAGAAATATCGAATATACACAAAAGCCACCACAGAACAAGAATATGCAACGACAGAAACGAATACATAGAGTCAGAAGAAGAGATAGCAATGGCGTGGAAAGAATACGCAGAATGCCTTTTTAATGACGAAAGACCAACACAACCAACGCGCAAACTTCCTTCCGAAAACTTATCAGGGCCATCAATAATGCGAAGTGAAATAGAATATGCAGTTAGAACCACAAATATGCATAAAGCAACAGGTCCAGATGAAATTAATATAGAAGTAATAAAACTACAAGACGAGGAGAATATCGAAATGTTGGTAAGGCTGTTCAATAGAATTTATGATACTGGTTACATTCCGCGAGAATGGCTGCAGTCGTCCTTTGTGATGATCCCAAAAACAGCTAATGCCACAAAATGCAATGAACACCGCTTAATCAGTTTAATGAGTCACTTGTTGAAACTCTTCCTTAGGATATTACACTCAAGAATGTATAAGATACTAAAAGAACTTAGCGGGTCAACACAATTCGGTTTTAAGGGAGGACTAGGAACAAGAGAGGCAATTTTATGTTTGAACACCTTAATACAAAACTGCTTAGATCAACGAAAAGATGTCTACCTCACCTTCATCGACTACGAGAAGGCATTTGACAATGTTAAACATGATATCATGATGAAACTACTACATAGCGCCAACATTGACCAGAAGGAGATCAGAATTATTCAGAATCTATACTGGAACCAAATGGCAAAGGTGAGAATTGATCAAGACCAATATACGGATGAATTTGAAATCCGGAAAGGTGTCCGCCAAGGCTGCATACTCTCTCCGATGCTTTTTAATTTATATGTTGAAAATATATTTGCGGAAGCATTAGAAGATACGGAATTAGGCATTAAGGTGAACGGCATACCAATTAGCAACCTACGCTATGCGGACGACACAGTGATTATAACTGATAATTTGGAAGATCAGCAGTTATTACTTGATAAGGTGAATAGCATATTGTTCTGAAGCTATTTTCTTGTGGCATTGTAAATTAATTACTAATAAACTGGGAATAAGCCACAATTAAAGATAAAAATACGTTTATTGACGTTTCAATTTCCACTTCGGAAATCGTTCTCAAAATACAAAAGTATATATATATTTTGTATTTTGAGAACGATTTCCGAAGTGGAAATTGAAACGTCAATAAACGTATTTTTATCTTTAATTGTGGCTTATTCCCAGTTTATTAGTAATTAGTGAATAGCATAGGTAAAAAATATGGCCTCAAAATCAACATTTTGAAAACGAAATATATGGTCATTAGCAGAAACCCTCCAGAAAACCCGATATTATGCATACGTGACAATCGTATAAATCGCGTGAAAACTTTTAAATACCTTGGCACCACAATCAATGACCAATCGGATCCACAACACGAGATAAAAACCCGAATACAAATGGCAAGACAAGCTTTTGTAAAATTCAGACCGCTCCTATGTAATCAAGCATTTGAAATGTGGTCATTGAGAAGAATGATGCGCATACCTTGGGTGGATAGAGTTCGAAACGATGACGTCCTTAATAGAGCCGGCGTGGAAAGAGAACTCTTTGAATTAATTAAAAAACGCAAGATTGGTTACCTTGGGCACATATTGAGAGGAGCAAAATATGAAATACCACAGTTAATCCTACAAGGGAATATCGAAGGTAGGAGAGGAGCCGGCCGCAAACAATTGTCCTGGTTAAGGAATATTAAAGAATGGACAGGAATACACAATACAGGTGAGCTGTGTCACGCCGCCAAGAACAGAATTCTAGTAATGAGATAGTCGCCTACGCACTTTGGTGTATGGCATGTTAAGAAGAAGAAGATATATATACATATATATATACATATATATATATATATATATATATATATATATATATATATATATATATATATATAGTTGGGTGAATTGAGTGGCTTGACTAAAAGAATAGTGAAATAAAATTCAAGTGAATATTGAAGTTTCTGTGAAGGTGTCCTGTTTTTGCTTGTAGAGAATAGATTGGCTATGAATTATTCTTACTCTAAGTGCCTTTATTTATGTCGTATAGAAAGCCACATTTTTTATTAAATCAGAGAGTTCAAGTAATTCTGACTTAAACAAGAATAATTTATCATTTAAAACTCAACCAAATACTTCTAATAATCTTCCTAAAACGATTTTATCAAAAACCAAATTAACTGTGGCATTACCTCAAGTCAAAAAAGATTTTCTGGAGATGATTCCAGAATTTCATGGGTGTGTCGCATTACTTTCACGTTTCATCGAGATTTGAAAAAAATGAGTAAACCAATTGTATAATATAACCGACCCAACCGATTTTCAATATAAATGTTTGACCTCTAGCATTTTAGCAAAAATTAAAGGTGGTGCCGCTATAAATATTTCTTTACGTACTATATGAACTTTTTCTCCTTATGGTGTCCTATCCAATTAGTGGATGTTGGTAAAAATTCTTGCATATTCCTCTCGATTTTGTGTGGTTCTAAAGAGTGCATGGGCATCGAGGTTTGTTTAATCCCTTTAATAATAACCTTTAAGAACTGGTACCTGGAATTTCGAAATGTATGACCCAGATAAGCAGTTTTTTTCTTTTTATTATTGGCAGCAAATCTCGTTCTCTGTCCATTCAATTTAATATTTTCACTTAATACTTCGACTATAAGAACCTTGGAAAATTTAAAAGATGCTTTATTAAAATCGTCCTCGATAGCTCGATAAAAGAGACGTCCATACACTTTGTATAAAAATCACACACACACGAAACTCATTCTAACTAACAAGAGATACTTGGCAGATATTTCAAAAATTTAGGAAAAATTGGAAAAGTTCTATTGATATGAACACAGCTTTAAACGTTCTAACAAATGATTTCCAAATTTATATGGGACAAAATAATTCTTCAACCAATCACACAAAGTGTTAAAATAAAAACTAATCAAACTCATCTAATTATATTCTAACAAATGAATTTAAATTTTAACATAAAAACCTCGTAATCAAAATTATCTTTCAAACCGACCACAAAATATAATTATAGAAAAACTATATAATTTAGATATATATATATATATATATATATATATATATATATATATATATATATATAAATATATAAAAGGATCACTCAACAGAGTGGTGGGCTCTTATATCGGTCAATTTGTAGGTGGAGAAATGAAAGACAAAGTTGATGTGCCATTCTATCTATTTTGAAGACGTTTCGCTTTCGTATTCTGAAAGCATCATCAGTTCATTCTAAAAAGTATAATATAAGAACCACACAATCATGGAAAAGATGTTACAGGTGTTACCTTAAAAAGACATGTAGCAGTCAAAGATGTTAACAAGCTTATGAATTAAACTTGAATAAATGGACATTATAAAGTAGAAATGTATAAACATTTAATTTACTAACAACATTTAGTGACTTATTAAAAAATTAGCACAGTGAGTGACCATGTGGTCCGAAGTATAAAAAATATATTAAATTATAACTTAAATGATGCAAAGAACTAAGAAAATCAACGATTAACTTCCAACAATGGATAATTATTAAGCTTTAATTTTAACTTTTGGTAGCATTATTAAATATAATTAAATATAAAATATAATTTAAAAAAATAAGTGTAAATGAATGAAGTTACCGGTCTAAGCCTTGCACCTGCTACCAGGAAAATGGCGTTAGATTGAACAGACTGACACAGAACCACGAAAAGACAGCCAACCTTGAGGTTGAAATTATTTCAACAGAACAGCAAGGTCAGAGGTACCACCTCAAATAATTGAGCGGTTTATTTAAATGTTAATGAGCTTTGGATGACAGCCCGCTTGTAAGAGACAATCCAATGAAAGAAACTGATATAGCAATAACAATTACTCGCATTAGCCCGTCTAAAAACAAACAAACAGGAGAATTTCATTCAAACTCTTATATTTAAATTTATGTTAAACATTGTGGCTGAAAAATTTTTGCCAACAGGTGAATAACAATTAGATAATTTCCAACAGTCTAAGCTTCAGACACTTAGATCTGTAATTTGTAAAGGATTCTATGAATCAATTACAATGTTAATATTATTACTATACTATTAAATAGTGACTGGTTCACACTCATATGGACAAATTATAGTGTAGAGGTAACATTGTAATGAAAGTTGCCTATATTTAAGTAATTGGTATAAAGAATTGAGTGTTACAGTTTATTTTAATATTAGTTATTTATTTACTATGTTATATTATTAATTAAAAAAATTGTGTTCAATTATGTATATTACATGACAATTATATTGAAAATGAAAGTAAAGCCTAGTTCTGCAATATTAGAGCATGATAAATTTGGCTCAAGTTACTTATGTCAGTTCTCTTATTTAGAGAATTAGGATGTTTAAGAATTGAACACATTTCTAAAAACTGTCTTTTAAATAGATTACGTTCAGTGCCAAGAATCTTAACTTCATTAAAATCCACTTTATGTTTGGTGCTAATAGCGTGTTGTGCGAGAGCACACGTATTCTGAGTTGGTCACCATTGGGTATGTCATCAAACGAGGAACCATAGCTTTGTGTGTATAGGTATTTGTTTATGATAGATGATGGATATGAGTTCTGTATTAGAATATTTCTTAATAACTTAAGGGATTCCCTTCGATTAATTGGATGTGTCAATTTATGTAATCTGCAGCTTAAAGCTTTTATAAGGTTTAGTTTATACTTCATAGGGTGACAGAAGTGGTAATTAAGGAACCTATTAGAGGCCATGGGTTTTCTATACCAACTTGTGGTTAGGGTGTTATCTCCCATTCTAATGACACGCATGTCTAAAAAGGGAATGCTATTGGTGATGCTGTCCTCAAGTTCAACAGTGAACTGTAAATGAGGATCAAACTCATTAAAGAAGGATAAGGTACCCTGAACCTTGTCAGGTATATATATATATATATATATATATATATATATATATATATTATATATATATATATATATATATATATATATCTATATATGTAATAAAAACAAATAATAGAAACTAATTTTCCAGGAAGCGTATGTTGACAAAATTGAACTGGTCTATAATTGCACTTATAGGGAATTAGCCTTTGTACTTCTCGCTCGTAGAATGTAAAATAACATGGCGTGTTAGTTGAACATGTACATGCAAAAGCGTTCTTTGGATAAATATTTGTTATGCACAGTCGCCTTCAATGGAAATATCCTTGCAATTAGTTACTATAATAGCAAAAATAAATTTATTTTGACATAATCGTGTGATAAAATGGCTGAATATGAATAGTTAGTGTCATATTGAGCAAGAATGGCTCAAGCATGTTGTAAATACATAAACATGATTAACTTTATAGATAATATTTAAAGTTTGTATTTTATATATATATATATATATATATATATATATATATATATATATATATATATATATATATATATATATATATGAAGTATACATTCGCGAGCGAAAAATGTAAAAGGAAATTCAGTTTTTCTTGGAATTTGTATCTACGAATCGTAGTCATTCTGAGAAAAATGGTCCTCAGCGACTTGTTCTACAATTTGGGCTGGACGAATAACGAACTCTTAACGATGATTTTCACAGTCATTCTAAAAAAATAAAACTTATAATTCGTGGCTAACAAAAATTTTCGGGTAACGGGTAGGAGCTCTTCGGACAGTCCTATCAGGAAAAAGGAATCGTTCTCTGTTCTCCGCAGATTCCAGGGGTTTCCTGACCCGGGAAACTAGAACCTGTTTAGAGTCACTTGTCCAGGGTTATGCATGAAGACTAAAATGGCAGATCACAGCGGAGAAGCAAAACTTCAGTACGGTGTGGATCGCGGAAGTGGCAATCCCATGATTTTAATCCTGGTATAGAATCAAGCAGCATCTGATCCAGCTAACCTGACTCTAGGTTAATGGCGGCTAAAATCTTAACTAACCAACCCGTTTGGCAAGCGTGGCGTTTTAATTGCCATTTTTCCTTCAATATATTCATGCATAAATCGATATTTAAAAATATAGTACCCCAGGTGGGTAGAGTTTATAACTCAGAATCCCACTCCAATATGGACTGCCTCACGGATTCTGGGGGAGACAGAAGATCGAAAATACATAACAATAATAAACAAATTAATTCTTAAGAATTTAAAATAACTACATGCAACCAAATCAAATAAAAATCTTTAAATTTATAAAAGAATGAAATGGAACAGTTTTTCGGTATATGTTTGTTCATGTCAGCGTATGTTGCACCCTCAACTAAAATGTACTGAAAGCATAGAGTCGAAATTCCGTTGTTGTAGTAACTATAAGTCGAAATCGCTGGGAATAAATAAAAACAATATCCACTTTACTGACAATAGTCACATAATTCTCTGAGATAAGTTAAATAAAATCAAACCGCTTTTAGAACAAATTGTAGTAAATTTTCGAAAAATCCCAATGACAGAAAAACTATCAGTGGAGGAACAATTTCTTTCAAAGAAAAACATAGTCCAATAATGAATATAACGAAACAAACCCAAAAAGTGGGACTATAAAGCGTATCTCCTATAACCAACCAACGGAACTGTAAATAATTTTGAAGTGTATACTGGTAAAGAAGAGCATCTGGAATATTTACCAAATGTTGGAGCCAGCGGAAATGTCATTCTTCGATTGGCCACAATAATTTTAAAACATGTTTTTATACGATATATTTTGATAACTGGGTTACAAGTATGCAATTGCCAATTTGAACTGAATAAGTTCGGTATTCCCTCTGTGAGTCATAACAGATTGAAAGGATGTAATTTTTCTACCGACAAAGATATGACAAAGAACAGATGGAGGAGTTTAAAAAAACTTTTTTAGAAGAAATAAGGAATAACCCTCTGAGCAGTCAAATGGTCGACAACAATCCGGTGCATTTACTAGTTCATTTGAATGGTATAAATGCAAAATTGACATTCTCCGCGTTTCTCAACTTTCGGAAAAATGAGAAAAACTGTTTACTATTGAAGGCCATGGTATAATGCTTCAATTTTTTTTTGTGTAATAACTTCGTTGTAATAGAAACTGTTTGCCTAAATTTTATGGGGGTATTAAATGAAGATTGTTTTGTAAATTTAATTTAAAATTTAGACAATGTGAGTTTTGTACCAAAATTTGGTTAACTGAGAGTTGTGTACCAAAATCTCTGGTATAAATGCAAAATTGACATTCTCCACGTTTCTCAACTTTCGGAAAAATGAGAAAAATTGTTTACTATTGAAGGCCATGGTATAATGCTTCAATTTTTTTCGTGTAATAACTTCGTTGTAATAGAACTAAGAGTTTTGCACCAAAATCTCATGGATAATGTTAGTTATGATACAAAACATTTGAACTTTGCTTTATTTATATTTTAATCTTAAATTAAAAACTAACACCAAGAAAAATAATTTGATTTACATTGTTGATTTTTGTGGGTTAGAAATAAAAACAATAAATAAATTATTTTATTTGAATTTTAATTTTACCAAATCATTAAATTTAGTTTACAGTGCTATGATGTTTTACTCTTTAAAACTAGTTGTTATTTGTTTTGTAAATCAGACTTACTTTGATTGTTTTAGATACATTGTTTAGAATAACGTATTTTTAAACATAAAAAATGTTGACTTCTTAGATGTTTTCACAAACTGACTCGGGTTCTACATTGTCATCAGCCCCATCGTTGACATTTTTGTAGAAGAGGAAATCCTTATTGTCCCTGCACTGGTTCCCATAATGCTTCTTCAATAGGTTGTTGACGTCAACTTTTTTCACTGGTTTCTTCGAGTTTGACAAAGGAATTAAGTTTGGGTTCATATTGAAAAGCAGTTTTCCTAGCTTGGTTAAAGACTTTGCAACGTCCTAGTCTGACTTGTATGTGTACTCACCTCTAACGAGAACATTTTTATATCTAGTTCTTGTCAGAATAAACCTTTTATAGGTCCCCAGTTGAAAATGAAATTGTGCCGGTTTTTTCATGAATACATCCTTTTCTTTCTTTCAGTCAAAGACGTCACAGTCTTGGCCAACCTTTACTACTTTCGAATGTTCGGCTATAATATCAATGTACTCTGATGGTTTGTATATCACCTCTTTTTTTCTCATAAACTTTTCTGAGACTCCAAATACTCAATCTGGTAGAAGATAGCTATGATCTGTTATGGGAGGATGTCAAATTATCTGGAGCCAGTTTACTTTTAGAATTCCCTTTGACCACAGTGAAATTGTAAAGGTAGATTTGCCAACTTTAGTAAGTGGCTTGTTCTGGTAATTTGGGCAAGGGTAGGTTTTTTTGACAATAAAAACTGAAAATCCAAATTTATTAGTCAGTGCATTTTAGTGATTAAAAAAAAAAAGAATTAGCACGTAACTTATGAACACGTTTTTCAGTCATAAGCTCTTGTTTTTCATTACCTAGCTTTGCGTGTTTTAATCGTTCATCTAACTACAGACAAGTAGAGCAAACGTCTACCGTAGTGGATTTGAAACCATGATGGTACTTCGTGTTGAAAATGACCCTAAAGTATAATAAGTTCTACCCGTGCATTACTTTCAAATCACTCTGATCACACTCTTACACTGTGAGTGACTTGATATACATTTTCCACATTTTTCTAATATTTAAATCAGCAGAAAGATATTCTCTGCCCGTGTGTTTGGCACAGCAATGAGGCTTTGAACATTTCAATCTATTTATAAAATTCATCACATGTGTTTTCTTATGGAAACTTTTAGTAGAAACCCTGTCACCTCCTCTGTTTTCTTTACTAAGCTGACCGTTTTCTCTGAAACGCTTCAAAATACCATTTACACGTAATAGTGAAACCTGAAGTACACCTATGAACGTGTTAAGGCACACAGGCATCATGGGTTGTCTTTTGTACTGTCCAGAAGTTGGTTTTCTTCTCTTAACTTCTACTCATGAGGAAAACTTCAGAATAAAATTATCTTGGTAAACCTTATATTTTTAAGAGTAGAAGTTTAGATAAAAATGTCTAATTTCTTGGAAAGTAATACTAGTTCATCCATTATACACCATTAATTTAGTTTATGAACTAGTAATAAAAGTTGAATTATTTAAACCACAATCATAAAAGCGTCAATCAACCTCAACAAGCACATGTAAATGCAGCAAGTGAGGAGGTTAAAAAAACGTTCATAAAACATCATCAGAGTGACGACAATCACGTGATGCGTCCTACGCATTCTGATTGGTCGAATTGGAGAATGTTAATTTTGCTGAAAATCATGTGCTGGATAATGTGACTTAAGTTTCAGAACTTCCTTTTCAATATGGATTTTCGATATTACAATGTGAGTTTTGGTTCAGGATATCATTACGATTCGATTCGCCTATAAAAGACCAATTCATTGATATACATAACTGAAAATATGAAAATTTGGAGAATGTGAATTTTGCATCTACACACTTCATTTTTGTAGGCACATCCTAAAAGTTCAAAGATGGGACAAAGCAAAAAAACTGTTCCATATATTTGATATAGCAGTTGTAAATGGTTGGTTACTTAACAAAAAAGACAACCAGTTACTTGGTATAAAAAACGATGAATTACGTGATTTAGATTTTTAAAATTAACTTTTTTTCACATTGTAACTTATCCTATAAATCTATCCTATTAAAACAAAGGAAATATCCTATCCTGGAAGTATATATAACAGTATAATTTGTTTTGTAGTTAAAAAAAATTGGGCAGTGCAGGGTTAACGCACATACTGTAAATAAATAAATCACAAAAAAAACTTATAACGCTCTTTCTATAAAATTATAAATCACAGATCTTGTTGACGCCTTTGAAATATTTCTCTTATATTCAAACTAAACTTCACTAAATTAAAATGACGACAAACATTATATTTTTAGTATTCGATTCTGATTACGAGTAATGCTTATATTTTCCTCTAAAATTTGAAAACAGTTGGTAGAGAAAACAAATAAAAATTTTATTTTTATGAAGATGCTTAAACATTAGCCATCAGTATCTATAAACCGTAAAGTTTTATAAAGCTCTTTACTTATTTGATGCAGTTTTTGGCACAAACTCTATCATTGAGTTTACAATAAAGTTCATAATATAGGCCGACGCCGATGGGACAGATAAAGAGAGAATGCCATTGCCAATACATTTTTCATGTTCGAATTTTGGCAAGGTATCTCCCTGCCATTTTTATCCCATATTCCGATAATTTCACAGCGGTTGCAGCCAAATATCTATTGATCGATGGTGAGAGACCAAGTTCAACAAGTCGCTAGGGCGTTATATCATATAGATTTATATTATATTGCAGGTATTGCTTAAATTTTATGGCTAGATTTACATTTCAAAATAAATTATTACACTCATGTAATATAAAGATATTTGTCATGCCGTTATCAATATGAAACAGGTGGATAATTATGATAATTGAATCGCTTACTACCAGAATAGACAAAGCGAAAAGCTCGGGATAGTTCGGAAAAATATTTACATTTTTTTGCATAGTCACTTTTATAAGATACCCCAAAATGGGCTTTAAGAGGTTACCCAGGTGATAAGTTGTTTTAAACAATTTTTTTTTTTTAAATTGTAACAATAAATTTTTTTGGACCAGATAAATTGATTTTTTTTATTGTTTGGATTATTCTGAACAAAATAGGTTTTCTGTAGTTTTTCTGTAAACTTGATGGTTTTCGAGTTATAATAATAATTTAAAACTGAGAAAAAGGCAAAATGCGATTTTAAAGTCTCAAAAACACGAGTACAAATAATTATTATTAATTTAACGAAACGCGAAAGACCAAACTATTTTGCTCCAATTTTCTTTAAAAATATTGATTTTTGATCAGTAATAAAGCGCTTATAACAGGACGAACGTTTGGTCTGAGGCAAGTATAAGAGAGAGAAATAAAATCTTGGGCACACATTTTTGCTGGTTTAAAATCTCATTGAACAAATGAGCGCCTGCTCTGCCATCTCTCTCTTCAATCCTGACCCCCCAGGGGGAGTGTAGTGGTCGACGTGATGTCGTGTATTGTCCGTCTCCAGAGATCTCTGTCTCTGGTCATTTCTTTTAAGTCATGCATAGGTCTTTGGCATATTCCTGTAATTTGATCTATCCATCTTGTTGGGGATTTTCCTCGTGATCTTCGGCCTTCTACCTTTCCTTGTATTATGAGTCTTTTCATGTTTTCTGTGTTTGCTCTCATAACATGCCCAAAATATTTTAATTGTTGGAGATGGACTTTACTAGAGAGTCGTTGGCTAACTTCTGGCTCTCTTAAAATTGAATTATTTGTTTTACAGTCGGTCCAAGGACATTCGTAACATTCGTCTCCAACAAAACATTTCAGTGGTGTCTATCTTTTTTCTCTCCGATTGTCTCAGAGTCCAAGATTCACATCCGTAGGTCAGTATTGGGAATATTAAGCAGTTGATCAACCTCATGTTTATTGCTCTTGAAATTTGACAGTCCTTCCATATTTTGGTCATTTTTGCTGTGGCAACTTTTGCTAGATCACATCTACGTTTAATCTCTTCTTGTAATGACCCTTTGTTTGTGATTAATGATCCCAGATATAAGTATGAGCTCACAACCTCGAGCCGGTCAATTGTAGTTATGTGTGGATGATTGTTGTGTAGTCTATCCACTATCATGATCTTTGTCTTGAATATGTTTAATTGCAGACCAAATATTTGACTTTCGTTTTCGATCTGTCGTATAAGTTCCATCAGCTCTGCTTGACTATTTGCAAGAAGGGCTGTGTCATCTGCGAAATGTAGGTTGTTTAGTTTATGACCATTTATTGAGATGCCCTTTTCCCATCCTTTAAGTGCTCTTCGCATAATATACTCCCCATATATGTTGAATAATTGTGGAGATAGTATACATCCTTGTCTGACACCCCGTTCTGGATGAAACTCGCTCGAAAGTGTGTCAAGTACTTTAACTGATCCAGTAGTGTGTTCATATAGTTTAGTTATAAGCGTAATTAGATGTTGTGGTACGCCTACTTCTTTTAGTATTCGCCATAAGTGTCTCCACTTGACCCTGTCGAACGCTTTACGGTAATCTATAAAACAGATGTATAGTGTGACGTTGAATTCCCTAGATTTCTCGATTATTTGTCTTATATTTAGCAGGTGTTCTCGAGTGCCTCTACCTTTGGTAAATCCAGTTTGCTCTTGTGGAATTTCTCTTTGAAGGAATGTTTTCAGTCTCTCATTGATTATATGTAGCATCATCTTGCTGGCATGGGATATAAGAGAGATAGTTCTATAATTGTCGCATTTATGGAAGCTGCCTTTTTTATGTATGGTCGTTATTGTAGATTTTGTCCAGTTTTCAGGTTATTGTTTGAAATGACATATTACAGAGTTACAGAGTAGATAAAGTAACTTTACGCCGGTTTCTTCTGTGGCTTTAAGCATTTCCGCTGTTATCATATCTGGACCTGGTGCTTTGTTATATTTGAGCTTGTTGATAGCCTGTCTTACTTCATTTTTGAGTATATCAGGTTCTTCTTCCACCTTGTCAGAGATTTGGCTTACAAGCTCTTGGCGTTGATCATCTTTATATAGGTCCCTGCAATACGATCTTCATGTCTCTGCTATGTCTTCTCTGTTTGTTCTCAGGGTTCCACTGTTATCTTCAATGGCTCAAGTTCTGGTTCTGAAGTCTCTTGTCAGATAGCGTATTGTTATAAATAAATCTCTCGGCTGATTATTCTGACCATGTCTCTCAATTTCTTCGCGTTTACTTTGATAGTACTGTTTTTTGTCACACATCTTCGTTTTATTTCTTTATTGAGGTTTCTTAAACTAGCTTTTTCCCTTTCACTATGTACACCACTTTTACAAAGATTTCTTCTATTCTCAATTACTTTAAGAGTTTCATCTGTTATCCACTGTTTCTGTTTCACCAGATTTTTCTTTGAGCGATCCACTGGTGTTGTTACGCAATGTTTAACAGTCTCCCATATTTCTTGTGATGTTCCGTTACGAATAGAGGGCATTTTTTTTGTACTTCCTGTAGAAGGTCGTCTTTCTTTCTTAGTTCTATCCTCTTTATCTCTCTTTGTTTGTTGTGTGCTTTAAGTTTAAGCATTACTTTAGCTACGAGGAGAGTATGATCGGATCCGCATATCGCCCCTGGATATGATCTGACTGTTTGAATGGACGATCTCCTGCGAATATTGGTGAGGACGTAATCTATTTGATTTCTAAATCTGCCATATGCAATATTAATTTAAAAACGATGGTTTAATAACAGTTTATACACTAAGTTATTATTAAAATGATCACGCCCAGAGAGCAACATAATTCAGTCACAGGGCTGTTGATTCGAGGGATGGATCAATAATGGGCATAAGCATAAAACATCTTTAGATTTTTTATGCTTAAAGATCTTTATGTAGCACTGATGTTATTGGATAATTACAGCTATCGATAAACATCCATACCTTGGGCCAGAAGCCCTCTAGCTGATTTATGTTGGTCTCCGGGTATAATCAGCTTAATACCACCCTTAGTGCATAAATAAATATTAAACCATTGTTTTTTAATTGATACTAAAGTGCGTATGCCAGGACGGACGCTTATTTGTAGAATGAGAATTTCGCCTGTGACGACCTCTTGATCTTTATTTTTGGGTACGTCATAAAATTGATTATGCAAAGAAATCTTTTGCGTATGCAAAATAAAACTTGCGTAATTTTACCAACAACAAAAATTTTGTCCTGATTAATAGTGAATATGTGGAGGACACAAATCTCATTTTTAAATTTTAACAAAAATTTTAAATTTGTTCTACATTGTTGTTTATAAAAAAGTATTTATTTACGGAATTGGCAGTTACTAGCTGGAAATTGATATTTAGTAATAAAAAATAATGTAACGGGATTTAATTAAGCACCAGATCTAAGTAACATTTTTAATAACATTGCACATATTTGCGAAACGCGATTGTTTATTTACGACATTATTGTTTATTTATGAAAATATCATTGTAACGAGGACGCACGCTGACTAAAAAACTTATTAAATAACGTGTATAAATGAAACAAATAAAACACAATATTATATCAACAAACACACGTGACCTAAATAGCTGAACATTACGGGATTAGGATTATTATTAAGAATGAAGAATCAAAAGAACGGTCGAAGTGTTGTCATCCGTCAACTGGGTACTCTCTGTTGTTGTACTGAGAGAAATAATAAAGGAGTTATGAGTATCTAGTGAGTTCGTGTAATTAACCACCTGTAGGGGGTAAACTACCCCTAGGGTTCCACTGTATGGAACTCTTGATGGAAGCAAACTGATAAACGAATAGAAGAGTAAATCAAGCGTCATACTTTCTTATAAAATATTTATCGCTTTTATTTTTCTACCTGCTAGCTACTCGTTAGGCTTCAGGCTTGAGCCTATCATACAGCCTTTTGAGGATACTCCAATTATACATAGTTCGGCTGATGGATCTTTTCTTATGCTGGATGGACCTTTCTATATACATGGAATATTTGTATTCAGCGAAAAAAGTTATGGAAGATAGAATTTACTAGAAAGAAAGTGAAGAAACTAAATTCCTGTAGTTGACTGTGTACCATGTATCACAAAAATTTTATTTAAAAAATTTCTTTATAATAGGTATAATAATAAAAACCCTATCAGGCTACGTCACAGAACCTTTGCGGAATAAATATCCCATCATCAGTGCTATCTGGATGTGCTACATCAGTACTGAATCCAAAAAGCACTGATAATGGAATAGTTATTCCGAAAACGTTTTGTGATGTAGCCCGGTATGGTTTTAATTATTATAACTTTTATAAAGGAATTTAAAAAAAAATTAATAGAATTGTTTACACATATCTGTGCTATCATTTTTACAGAAAGGTCCATCTAGGATAAGGAAAGATCCATCGTCAAAATATAAGTAAATAAGAGGACCTAAATATCTGTTATTCTGGTTAATCATTCAGGACAAAATCGAAGGAAAACGCTGGGTTGGAAGAAAGCAACTGTCATGACTACGTAACATTAAAAAGTGGATAGGTGACATGTCAAACGACAACGACTTGTTAGTATATTTGATACCTACGCCGATAGAATATTCACTCTTTAACTTCTGTTAACCATTAGAAAACTCAACTTCATACAGGTATACGCCACCACTGTGAACAAACCCAGGAAAAGAATAAAAAAAACCTTTTACGAACAATTATAAGTTTGTTAATATTAAAAAAGTGTAAAATTGCGATAGTGCAACACCTTGTTCAAGCTGTTAAAGAAAACGTTGAGGAAAACATGAAAACATAAAAAGCACCAGAAGACAAGAATTGTCGATCTGCCCGAAAATCAAATTAATTACATTCTTATCAGTAACGAGTTTAGAAATGAGATTAAATCAGTAACAACTGACCAAGACAGAGAGATATTGCATACTAAAAGAATTATGTGGACACGGACATGACTATACGACAAAGGAAAAAATCGGATTTCGCAAAGAGAAGCGTTTGCCTTTAATGTACTAGCACAGAGATTCGCAGATATTAACATATTATGTATGTCTGCTTTAATGACTACACTTAGGCCTTTAATAATGTTAAATATCGGAAGCTACTAAAAATCTTGCAAAAATTAAACAATAACTATCAAGAAAATTTAAACAAAATAATCCGCAGATAGGGATATGACAGTTAATATCCAGCCTATAAGAAAAATTGGTGTGACAACATAATGCAACAGTTGCCAGGCATATAACCATAAAAGTAGATTTTATCCAAAGGAAGCTAGTTTGAAAAAGATGGATGACCATATATTTGCCCTTAAAGAGCAATTTTTTAAATTAAAACTAAATAATAAGTTTATATTTCTGAAAAAAAAAACACCAGAAAATTACTACAGCACAATAAATAATCGTAAAACTGAAAAACTTCGATGACTGTCTAATTTTTGTTTAATTTTGGCTACTATTAAAACACTTGAAGAAGTTAACAAATAAATATCCAGTACTGCTATTCTTTCTTCTAGTATTAAAAAAACAGAAATACATTTCCATATTAGGCATATAAATAAAATAAATAAAAATTTCTACATAAATTTTTCACAAACACTGACACAACACGTACGTTTCACTTACTCATCTAAATGACTAAGAATATTCCAGGAAGAAAACCGTTGGCCACTAGTCAGTTTGAAGCTCACCTGAAACAAGAAAATATGAATTATCAATTAACGAATTATAAAAATGTTGGATATATTTAAAAACAGTGGCGGAATTGTTTTTGAAGGGTTGTTGTTCTCTTTAAACCGTTCAAATAATGTTTTGAAAATAATTTTAGATAAATAAATTATTACAATAAACCTGTAAATATTTTTGTAAAATGACCATTAAGTAGCAATACCAATTAGACAGTTGATCTTTTTGGTGTACCCTGGGTTGATAATAAATTATGATCTTTCCCTGCTTATATAGGTATAGATTATATGTTTCTGACCTTCTATACCAGGGATGGCCAACCCGCGGCACGCGTGCCACTCTGTGGCACGATTGAGTCCTATAAGTGGAACGCGTAGCGTGCCACTGATAGGACTTTCAAACTGATCAAACTTTCAAAAAATTAAAACTTGAAAAACAAAAAATAATAAGAAGAAACTTGGTAGGTTTACGGAAGTTACGATAGATGCGGCATCATTGCATCCTCTGGCGAGCGATATTGCTGCGATTGATGCACGTGATCCTAGCTGTCGTAATGTGCAATAGGACTGCCCGTATGTGCAATAGCGTTACCCTTGCTTAGTTTATTTTAAACTGCCCCGTTGTATGTGCACATTTTGTCATCGCGCATTGTTTCTTTAAAATCTTAAAAGTATTTGTTCGATATGTCCACGAGTAAGCCTTCGACTTCAAAACGAAAATACGAAGATAATATTGCAATTCACGATTTTCAACCTGCTTGGGAAGAACAATTTTTATTTACTAATCGTATTACTTCAAAGCCTATTTGTTTGATATGTGGATTGTCTGTAGCAGTTCCTAAAAAATTTAACCTGGAACGACATTATAAACATCTGCGTAAGGACTTCAGCAAAAAATATCCTATTGGTTCACATTTGCGAGCCGACTTTATTGAAAAAGAAAAGAAAACCCTAGCCAGCCAACAGTCACTGTTTCAGAAGAGAAGTGATGAAATGGAAACTATGGTTAAAACATCATATGAACTTTCTCTGCTGTTAGCCCGGAAGAAAAAAGCCTACTCTGATGGAGAGGAGATAATTAAAAATAGTCTGGCAATATTTGCTAAAAATGTGGGAGATGTAAAGATCAAAAATATGGTCGATAATATTGCATTATCCCGAAATACAGTCATGCGCCCTATAGATGATATGGGCCAGGATGTTGTTTCCCAAATTATAAGTGGATTACAATCCTGCAAATTCGTTTCTTTAGCGTTGGATGAAAGTTGTGACAACACAGAAAATGCGCAGTTAAGTATTTTGTCCGTTATACCAATGATAATTTTGAAAATGCCGAAGAGCTTCTGGATTTGTGCCAACTAGTCACAACAACAGGAGAGGACATTTTTCAACAGCTTAAAAACGTAATCGAAGTCAACAAAGTTGAATGGTCAAAATTAGATAGTGTTTGTACAGATGGAGCTCCTTGCATGGTTGGTAGACTAAAGGGGTTTGTTACATTTCTGGAAAACTATTTGGGAAGAAAATTTTTTAAGTACCATTGTATTATTCACCAGGAAGCTCTTTGTGCCAAGGACCTAAACATGTCATCTGTTGTTGACCCTGTAACACGCTGCATTAACAAAATACGAGCTCGGGCATTGAATCGACGACAATTTCGAGAACTGTTTGCGGAAGAAACGGAGCAAGATGGAGAGTTACTTCTCCATTGCAGTGTGCGCTGGCTCTCCAAAGGAAATGCACTCGAAAAGTTTTGGAACTTGAAGGAGTACGTCTTAAAATATTTGCCAGAAAACAATTAACTACGTAGTGAGTGCTCGTTACTTAATGATAAAGATTGGCTTTGGGATTTAGCTTTTCTCACTGATATTATGAGACATTTAAATCTATTAAATTTAAGATTACAGGGAAAAAATTGTATTTTTCCTAGTTTAGTTGGTCATATATCTTCTTTTGTAAATAAACTTATGCTTTTTTGTAACGATTTTGGAGAACAGAAATTGACACATTTCACATTAATGCAGGAATTAGCCAACAAGGTCAGTAGAACTCCAAATTATGACAAATTTAAAAACCTTATATCTATTTTGCTAGGTTCGTTCAATACCCGGTTTGAAGATTTTCAAAAAGACAAAATTAATGTTGACCTTTTCATAAATCCTTTTTCTATTTCTCTGCAAGATCAATTGTTACTCAGCTGAAATACAGATCGAAATTATTGATTTACAGAACCACACTATACTAAAAACCAAATATAGGGAAATTATTTTAACTGTTACTGATCCCAATTATATTGACTTTTGGAAATTTGTACCAGCAAACAATTTTCCTAATTTACATGAGTTAGCTCTGAGATATTGTTGTAGATTTGGTTCAACGTACGTTTGTGAGCAAATGTTCTCTACTATGAACATAATAAAATCAAAATATCGGTTACGATTAACTGACATGCATTTAAAAAATCTAATTCTGTTGGCTAGTTCCGAAATTAATCCCAATATAGATGAATTAATTAAAAAAATACAAGTTCAAATATCACATTAAATAAGTAACTGTTTAATAATTTGAATTTTAGATAATAAGAAAATATTTAGTTTTTTTTTGTTTAACGTTTTTATTTTATTTTTATTAACAATAAAGT
The DNA here is from genome assembly GCA_918026665.1 of Diabrotica balteata. Classification (NCBI taxonomy): domain Eukaryota; kingdom Metazoa; phylum Arthropoda; class Insecta; order Coleoptera; family Chrysomelidae; genus Diabrotica; species Diabrotica balteata. The sequence continues at coordinate 38,980,167 of OU898280.1, forward strand.
AAGTTTGTTGTGATGTTTTACTTATTACGTTATCTTTTAAACCTCCACTATCTTGACTAAACGGAAAAATGTGGAATTTACATAAGAAATATATAGTGTACCGTATATTATTAATATATAGTATCCATATTAGTATGTCAAAAAATTTTAGTGGCACGCCAATTTTTTTTGTTCTCATATTGGCACTCGACTTAAAAAGGTTTGCCAACCCTGTTCTATACTTATTAATATTGGTGTATTCTTACTGCTGACACTAATAGATGATACGCTAAATATTTTATCAGGTACTAAATGGTTTTCGATCTTAGGGAGAGCGCCCACCAAACTGGCATGGCATGTGGCAAGTAGCAAGTAGCACGCGTCTAGCATGATACTTAAAATGTAACCAATGAAAACGATTGATTTAGCTCACACCAAAATGGCAGTGACGTCATTAATTATAATCATTCGTTTCCATTGGTTACATTTTAATTAACATGCTAGACGCATGCTACTTGTTACTTTCCACTTGCCACGCCAGTTTGGTGGGCGCTCTCACTAAGATTTAAAAAGCAGCTACTGGCAAGTATCAGTATATCCTGGTGGTCGATACAAAACAGCTTTTTAACCTTAAACTTATGACGCAGGGTCATACGAGCCTTAAAAGGTTTTTGAAGTGACATACTGACTACTTGACCGCCTCAGTATCTTTCCGTCAGTGTGTTGTGTGATATCGAGTGGGATAGTCTTAAGCAAATAGGTAAATGTTTACAAATTATACGGAAATAACTGGGAAGGGAACTGCAAATTATGTCGATGACCCCAGACATATAACTATAAACGGCAGTGAGATAGAACAAATCCAGATAGAACCTAGACCAAATCCTGAGACTTGACAAAGAGAACCAAAGTGCGGAAAACTTAGTTGGATAATTAAGAACCGCAAAATACCCCAATACTTGAGGAGCAAAGTGTTTAACCAATGCATCCTTCCTATCATGAAATATGGATGTCAAACCTGGACCCTAACCAAGGCAAACATAAATAAACTAGCCACCACAGAAAGAACAATGGAAAAAGCAATATTATTAGGTATGCGACTGTCAGATAAAAAGAGGAACGACTGGGTAAGATAAAAAAACAAAAGTCGAAAACATAACAACAAAAATTACTAAACTTAAATGGAGCTTCGCGGGCCACACTGCTAGACAAAAAGACCAACGTTGGAATACTACAATACAACATTGGAGACTTTACGAAAGTAAACAACCAAGAGGAAGACCACAGATGAGATGGGTTGATGACAATAAAAGAATAGCCTCAACAAATTGGAAATATGTTGCTCAGGATAGAGATCGATGGAAGGAGATGGTAGAGGCCTATATCCAAACATGGACGATAAAAGGCTAAGAAGAAAAAGAAGAAGATGAAGTCAATAATTTTCAATGTTTTTCGCTGATAACCAAGAAGATTGGAATATTCCTCTAATTAGGTTATACTAAAGAAGCTCTGAACATAAATAAACTTTTCATTTCATCATTGATGATAATTGCTGAAGGAGAAATGAAGCTTTATTAAGATCTTATATTCGGAAGATTGCCTTCCTGCAAAGAAGAATTTCACCACTGACTTACATTCAAAATTTGAAAAACAATTTAAAAAAGTCTACCAATTTGCTCGTAAAAGATTGAAGTTAAAGGTGATAAAGCTAAGGCTAGGCTCGATATGCATGCGACTGATACAACTTTAAAAAGAGGTGACCCATTATAATTATACAATCCCACACGTAAGAAAAGACTTTGTCTAAAAGTTCAACGCAACTGGGAAGTCCAGTACACCTCCTGCAAAAATAAACGAAAAAAACCACCGCATCCAGTTTTCAGCTAGAAGTAAACCCAAGGTAGTTCATAGTGAGGCACTTAATGAAAAAGTCTAGAATTTTCAAAATGTCATCGAATATTCCTGAAATGTCCAGTAAAGTGATCCTCTGAAAAAATATATCAATACATGTTGTTGACCGTTTGTAACAGTAGTATTTGAGTTTTAAAGTGTAGTAGTTGTCATTTCGGTAAAGTATTGTAAACAAGTGGGTGTTGAATTTAAGATATTTAAAAGAAGTATACCAATATATTTTTTTCATATTGATTCCTTTTTAAAATATGTGTAACGCCCCTGCAAAAAAAGTTTAGTCTGTTCAGTCGCCATCAAACAGATTTACATGACCAAAAATGTTGTTTATGAGACCGACTTTAATGTTTATAAAAAGGCGAATTACTGTATGTATTTCCATTTGAAGATTGCTTTTTGTGTTTGCGCTTTGTTAAGAAATTAAACAGCGGACGCTAGCCCAACGGAACGGCTTTGGGATGCAAAATAGTTGAAAAATATATTTGAGGAGAATACTAAAAAAACGCGATAAGCACCCAACGAGTGAAATGTTGACCACAGTTATGCTAATTGTAAATTTTTGGTACAGTTGTTTCACTTACGTGTCGTATGGTTAAAGCACGTAGGTTTTGCTATATTTTGTTACTAAAATTTACGAAGAATAAATTATTGATTACACAATATGTAGTCTAGTTAATCAAGACTTACGATAGAAATATCTTTCTTTTTTTATAAATTTCTCTAAACATTTTCATCCAAACTGTTTTACAGAATGCTTTTAAAAAATACAAGGTGTGTTCAAAAAACACCAGCAATTTTTAAATTTCGGGTGTTTGGAGAGTATAATCGTCAACAATTTATTATATTGGTATACGTGCTCCTAAAATATAAAAAAAATTCAGCTATATTCATTGTTTACCTTTTCTGTGTCAGCCACTAAGGTTCGACGGTTTTTATGAGCACGGCGATTTCCATTTGTTTAAAAAAATAGATTCAAGAATTTGTATTAAATTGTGCGTAAAAAATAAAATAAAGTGTAACAAAATGTGTGAAATGTTAACAAAGGTCTATGGTAAATATGCTGCGAAAACAAGTTTTTGCAAGTAAAATGCGTTAGGCTTTCACGGCCATCGTCCAACTTGTTAAATTGTTTGTTCAGACTGTCTCGACGTTTCGCCAACACTATTACTATTCGCCTCCCCTCCACTGATTTCGGCGTGAGAGGGCGTGTCGTCGTTTGTAGCTTTTCTTCTTTCGTGATTTGCGGGAATGGTGTTTGTGTATATTTTGTAGTACTGTGATGTTTTATCCCGCATCTGCGTTTCTTCAAACAGAATCCGATTTTCTCCGCTTTCAAATGCGTGTTCGGCAACGGAAAATTTGTCCTACTTGTTTACAAGTAGTATAATCGTTTCTAAGATGGTCGTAAAAAAGTTAAAGAGGATGAACACTCCGGACGCCCAGCGCATCAAGAACCAATAACAACGTAAAAAAGTGACATAAATGGTTATAAACGACTGCCAAATCACAATAAAAGAAGTCGCTGATGAAGTTGGCATATCAACTAGCTTATGCCATTACATTTTTACGTTTTGGTTATGAAATGCGTGTCAGCAACATTTGTTTCAAAATTGTTGAATTTTGACCAAAAACATCGGCGAATAGAAGTTGCTCAGGAGACAACTAAGTGACGTAAAGGTCGACACAGATTTACTCAAAAGTGTTGTATCAGGTGACGAAACATGGATTTATGGATATAATGTAGAAACTAAGTTTCCATCGTCTCAGGGGAGGCATTCTGGTTCGCCAAGACTAAAAGCCTCGATAAGTGTGGTCGAATGTAAAGCACATGCTCACTGTGTTTTTTAATTTTAATGGCACCATGTGCACCATTAATTTTTGCCATAAGATTTAACGGTCAATAAAAAGTACTCATTACAAGTTTAACGCTATTTACGTAAGGCTATACTAAAAAAGACCTAACTTGTAGAAAAACAATTTATGACTTTTTTATCACGATAATACACGAGCTCACACTTTATTGCTTGTTCGTGAATTTGTAGCTTAAATAATACTGTAATCATGCCTCAACTTCCGTATTCCCCACACATGGCTCCATGTGACTTTTTCCTGGTTCCAAAAATAACAAAAAACTTAAAAGAACTTAAACATATTTGCTATCGTTTATGCAAAATCATACTATGTGTATGTTAAAACTATAAGTGGGATTGCAGCCAGAGGGACCCTTCCAATTAAGCAATAAACCTAGCGACTTGGTTCTCCGACTTGTAACTTCGATATCTGGAACCTAACGAAATGTAACCTTCGATAATTAATTTACAAGTTATGAGCTGATGCTGAAGCTTTTAAAACATCATCAACCAATGTTTACTAGAAATTTAGGAAAAAACAAAAGGCAAATACCTGAAAGTTTTATAACATATAGGAACTTGCCAGTATAGTCCTCAAAATTCGGATTTCTACAGAATATAACGTTAGTTTCACATGTACCAAAAAAAAGGAAAAGTAGTTCTTCTAATGTCAACTTTACACCACACTTCGGATATTGACGATAATACTGGCGAAAGTAAGAAACCAGAACTAATTTCTTTTTATAACGCTACAAAATGTGGTAGATGAATTGTCGGCTTTATACGATGTTTCACGTAATAGCTTAACGCGATACTTTACTGTGCAGGTATAAATGCTAGGGTAATTTATTAACAAAATACTGGCGATTTTCAGTCAAAACAAAGGGAATTTTTGAAATTATTAGCAATACAGTTACTAACAGAATTAAAACAAATTCGGTCTACCAACTTAAGGCTTCCGCTAAATTTACAAGTCCATCGTGAAGAAACTGTAACAAATGATGAAGTGCAATCAGGCAAATTAATAAAAGTGGCCAAAACATGTAATGTTTGCCCGAGAAAAAAATGACAGAAAGACCTTTTATAATCATGTGATTTGTAAAAAATGTAATGGTTTTTCCAAACATTAATTTATTTTTACTAGTTCTCTGATCTTTTTTTTATAATCGACAAACAATGAGTGTGACGTTTTTTTATGTTGTAAAATGAGACTTTTTTGGAATACTCAAGTATTTAGTTTGAAATTTGTTTCTAAACACTAGTTCCATTTGATTTAAGATTGTTACATGTTGAAATATAAATCATATTATAAATTTTCTAAAAATGTGTTATTTTTTTTAATTTTATTTTTTAATTTGGGGTATCAGATACCCAAATATTGCAAAAAATAATACAAAATCAAGAATTTATTAATCTCGGCGCCAATGGGTTAAGTGAGTTTGTTTTTCTCATACAGTTTTTCCTTGGTTTTACTTATGGGGTTTTTTAAATAAGTGATTTTGTTATTTTCAGTTAGGGTCAAAAGAAAATATTTTATTTTAAATTGTGTTGTAAATATTAATAGTGGACTTAGTCCTTAGTCTTAATAATCTAAAAGATTACTGCAGTGTGGTGATTTTACAATAAAAAATTCGTTTATTCTTTTTCAGCTGTGTTAATTAAATATTTTTGTTTCCATTATAAAGTAATAGAAATTCACTTTCCTTGTTTATATAATAAACGGTATATACAAACCCCAGTCGTCATTTTATTAGTCCAAAGGGCCAAGGAGCTGAGTTTTAACTTAAATGAGCTCCGTTTAATAAGTTATTCTGTTTGTTCCAGAAAATGAGATGTGTTAACTGTTTTTGCTCCCATGAATGCCAGAGCCCAAAATTTAATGAGGTTTCCGTCGGTTAAATGATTTTAGTCATGAAGATGAAATCTGCCGTCTGGGTGGTTTTTGAAATATAAGGATTTTTTAATGATGTCGTTGGTTTTTAACGCTACATTCTTTTAATTAATGATATCCAGTGTTTTATTTTTTTTCTTGTCCTATATTAAAAATTATTGTATGGGTAATACTTATTACTAACAGCTTATACCTAAAAGCTCTATTAACCCGTAACCGGTGACGTCCGATTTTAGGAACATAATCGGTGACGTGGAGTCTCCGGGACTCATCATAAATATGCTGGTCTCATTCAAATATAAATAATTATTTTATCACATTGTTTATAATAATCTGTTCTTTAGGCATTTTTGCAATATCCTATTGCCTTTTTAGTTTTTTCTGTTACTGACTATTCTTATTATTAACATTTTTGTCAAAAGTTGCAAATAAATAAAGTACGGTGTTACGTTGGAAAACTTATTTTTTTTTTAATATTTCTAAATTTGGTATGTACAAATGGTTTTAATATTAGGTATAACAAATATTGAATAATCTATAGTAATAAAAATTATTATCAGTAGTCTAAACGTAACAGAACATGCAGGGGGTAAATAAAAACAAAAAAAATGGGATTATTTTTTTTTATTCTTCTTGAACGTTACAGTTTCTGCATATTTTATGAAAACAAATCAAGCAAATCGGTTTTTTACAACAGATGCATAAATAAGATGTCTTCCTATGAAGTTTTGATGGCCTCCTTCTATTCAGATTCTTGAATAGAAGGAGGTTCAACCACGCACAGTATTCGATTTATGTTTTCTCTTATTTCTGTCGGGATTCTGCTGTTATACATTCGTTGTTTCATGTGTGCGTCAATTAGGCTTTTAGCCAGTACCTTCATAAAATCTTTCCTGTCTAAGGGTTTGGATTCTCTATAACACTGATACATAACGAAAGCGTTAACTGTACTCATATCTAGTATTTTGTAAAATATAGTCATTGACCAACGTTGCGTTCTTCTGGACGAACTGTAAACCGTACATTTTTCATCCAAAGCATCAACGCCGCCTTTTGTCATATTATACAGACTAATTATTTCTGGTTTTTGTGTTTTTTCATCTATGGCTATACTATGATGCATGGAGGATAATAGTATGACGACTTTGTTTTTTTTTAGGAACATATGTCTTTTATAAAACCGTATCTAACTGAACCAATCTCTTTATGCCTTTGAGGAAGAAACTCAGGAGGAATATGTCTTTTAACCTTTTTCATAGTTCCCACATATGTTAGGCCATTAGATTTCAACAACTAAACTAGTTCTATAGACGTGAACCAATTGTCAGCTGTCACATTGCGATTATTGCCAAATAATGGCTTAGAAAGCCGTAACACAGATTGAGTAGGTTTACCAAGCTTCTTTTCAGTTACTGAAAGGCCCATTCCGTCGGAATCTTGGCCTGTGTATACATACGCATTGTACACATAGTTGTTTTTTGCATCTGTTAATATCATAATTTTAAGTCCATATTTTCGTGGTTTGTTTGGAATATATATTCTAAAGCGTGATTTACTCCGGAAACCAACTAAAATTTCATCAATGCATACATATTCACCAACAGAAAACTCCGTTTGACAGTTTTGAATAAAAGATTCAAATAGTTCTTGAATTGGTGCTAGTGGATTTACCGCTTTTCGTTGTTCTCTCGTGGAAGGGTCATCAAAACGTAAACAAGTCAATAAAACTGCAAATCTCTTGGCACTCATTACGGACCGAAAAATTTCTCTGCCCGTACCATCTGTAGCAAATAGACATTCTATGTCTTCATCATTGGACTTAAATACTGAGGTGTAAATTAGTAAGCCTAAAAATGCTTCCATTTCGACCTGGTCGACATTTTTTAATTCCGGCCTCTTTTCATTTTTGTATTTGAGCCTAACACTTGCCAATTTTACATTTGTCCATTCGACTACAACATTTACCATTTGATTTGTAAATAAACAGTTCCAAACTTCCTTTGGAGGTGCCGAAAGACCAAGAGACCGAGCTTTTCCTGGCAGCCCCGGTAAATGTACAATAATATTATGCTTTTGAGTACGAATATTTTTGGTGCACTAGCTGATCACTTAAATCTGTTTTTACCATAAAAGTAGTTTGAAGATCTTGACGCCAATATATTATTTTCATCATCACTGGGCGAGTCTTGGTTTAAAGTTTCTGGAATATTGTCTTCTGGATCAGATTCACTATCAGACTGCTCAGATGCCGACTCATGACTGCTTTCTATTACCGCATCACTGTCAATATCATCAATATCACTATATTCAGAGTCCAAATCATTGAACCAATTTAACACTTTCTCTTCAAATTTCGGATCTGTAACACTAACCGATCGTGACGTACTTGGTAGATGATCCATTATAGTTTATACGAAGAAATATAAAACACTCGATAAAAAGTAACTAACGGTGACGTTGAGTCTCGCTGACTCCATGACGTCTGTTCTCGCAAACAGCTAAACGTAAACTAATCAAACAAAAACGCTTGGTTTATGAACTATTTTTAGAAAGGTACTTTACATTCAGAGTCGTCCGCTTCAATATTTTAAACCGGTTTTTAATTTCGCAAGAGTCTCTCAGACTCCACGTCACCGGTTACGGGCTAAGACACATATTTATTGAAGACAATTTATGTTTTATTTATTTTGTTACCAATATGTCTATTTAAATTTAAGTAATCAGTATTGATAAAACTATTACGATCTTTTAATTTTCTAACACTGGTTGAAACAAAAGTATGGAATGTAAAAGTTATAGTGCATGGAGAAAGCATTGTTAGGTTAGGTCTAAAACATAGACAACAGATATTGTAATTTAATTTAAGAATAATATTAGCATATATTTTACAAATAGGTACTAAAAAAACTTATTGTAAAAATTAAAAGGATTGTATCAGAAACTAAAAAGATCAGCTTTGCAATTTCAAAATTATAAGCCAGCATTTGGTAATAAACTAATAAGCAAAATAAATATTAAATACGATAATAGAAAAACAACAATTATCAGTGTGTGTGTATGAACTATCTGTAATGGTCATCGAGTTAGAATCTATGGAGAAGCTATGAGCAAATTAACGTGTGTATTAAAAACGGCATCAGTAGGTGTAGCCAACGGTCATACAAATATGGCGGTGGGATCAGGGCCAGACTCAATAATATTAAAGCCACTATGCAAATATGACTAGTTATTCAGAAGATTTAATCATAATCTAAACAGCTGCAATACATTTTGAATAAACTATGATTTATTTATCCCGCGGTAAACACTAAAAACACTAGATATTATACATAAAGATAAATTAATACAGTCAAATAACAAGTATCTGAAATAGAGAATAATATAAATAATATTTTAAATGAAATAAAAGAAAGACACTTTAAAATTAAGTTCAATTAACAAAGTTAGAAAAGTTATTATTAAAAAAAAACAAAATTGAATATCTGCCGAATATCACAATGGAAATACTGTGTAGAAACAAAATTATTGATGTTGCAGTAGTAAATAAGAATGAATTACCTGTGTGATAATAATTATAAGGTATTGGAATAGCAGCGTCTTTCAAACGAATAAAAGAAAGTGAAGTTGTATCAATATCTTTATCTAAAAAATGTAGTGAACATAAAATACTGTCTTTATTTGGTTTCTTTATATTTTAAATAAAGAATATAAATATTGAACTAATATAGTATCTATAGATAGTATCTTTACATTCTGTGTATTTATTACTTGGGTATATTTTATTGGAAGTTAATGTTTTAATTGCTATTTTGGAAATTTTAAAAAATATTCAATAATGAATAAAAATTTTATTGAGAAACTTTTTCACGTTACTGTAAGATTTTTTATGAATACTATTAATTTATTCTCTGAAGTACGGGCCATTACTTTGTTTACATATTTGTATACTAACTTGTGGAAGGTTATTCGTGAAGATTTTTTATTTTCATTGCTTCTGTTACTGCAGCTACGTTGAGAATAAAAAACCATTATTATGCACTATCACAATATAATATTACAGTTTTTATAAAACTATTATAAAACTAAAAATATTCGAAAAACAACAAACGTAAACAATCATACACGATCTGTCAAAGCGATCATAACAATATGGCCGAAGTGAGGTCGTTTTTAGTCATGAAATGCCCTCTGCATAATTTTAAAATTTAAATATTTTATTGTAAAAATAGAGAGAGAGAGAGAGAGAGAGACAGAGAGAGAGAGAGAGAGAGAGAGAGAGAGAGAGAGAGAGAGTTTGGGAGTTTGAGAGTTTGAAATGAACTAACCAATAAGGTCAGTACTCCGAAATAGAAAACAATTAAGAACCGAATGTAGATACCAGAACAAAGTTTGTGTTATTTGAGCTTGTAAATTACTATGTAAAGGTATACCTTACTCACTGATAAGATTATTGTTAAGTCTGTTCACATTATTTCGGTAATATTTTAGCATTTTTTACACATAAGTCATTCTTGTTTACCAAGGTTATACCTCATCATCATCATATAACGGGGGTCCTACGGCGATTGCCGCTTCCCGCATTTCAGCCTCCATCTTTTCCTATCTCCCCAATCTCCCTCTTCTAAGCCTCTAGATTGCATTGTTTTTGTAATTTCTCTTCTCCAGGAATTTGGTGGTCTTCCCCTTTTCCTTCTTTCTGGCGGAACATACATTAAGGCTTTCTTTGGCCACCGCTCCTCCTCCATTCTCATCACGTGACCATACCATTGTAATTGCCTTCCTTGTATTCTATCTGAAAGAGTATCTCTAATTCCTGTACGGTTTCGTATTTCCTCATTCCTGATTCTTTTGATTCTCGATACTCGACATGACCTTCTAAGATAATCCATTTTCACAACGTCTACTTTATCTCGTTCATTCTTTGTCATCGTCCAACATTCGGCACCATATGTGGTAATTGGTTCTACAATTGCTCTGTATACGCGAAGTTTGATATGCATCTTTATTTTATTAGACCACAGTAATGAATTCAGTATTCGGATGCATTTTTTCCCTTGGGTTATTCGGTTTTGTATATCTATCTTAACTCTGCCATCTGCTGATATGATGCTTTCTAGATATTTATACTGGTTGCAGCCTTTTATGACTGCGTTTTCAAGCCTCAGATCTGTGGTATTTCCTCCAATTTTTAAATATTCTGTTTTGCTTATGTTTACAGTAAGCCCCCATTTGGCATATTCCTCAAATAATTTTCGATTCATATAATTTATATCTTCCTCATCGGTTGCAACCACCACCTGATCACCTGCAAACAACAATTTATACAGAGTTTCTTGTCCCACTTCGATGCCCATAAATCTATATTTATTTCTCCAATTCCTCAATGCTTCTTGGACGTATATTTTAAAGAGTGTCGGTGACAAACAGCATCCTTGCTTTAGGCCTTTAGTGACTTTAGGGGAAGGTGGGGGAATGGTGCGCACCTAAGCGAGAATCGTTGTGGTGGTCAACTCTTAAACATAAAAAATAAAATAAAAACGTTATCTGATACCCTAATTATTCTACTTTCAGTATGCACTATAATAGATATTGAATTTCTTAACATAATCATATATAATTAGAAAAAGTAAAAAATTGCATTTGCGCACCGTTCCCCACCCCATGGGGTAACTGTGCGCACAGGGTGGGGAACAGTGCGCAGTAGTTTGGAATATACAAGTACCTAATAATACAGTGGTATAAAAACAAATTCACATGCAAGAACAAATATTTATTGTACGAGTGATTATATACCTATAATGTTAAGTAGGTATCTGTTTAACCTTGACAAAAGTCGCAAATGTATTGTTCGGGGGCATCTTTACCGGTACATGCCGCGTGGTTCCATAAGCCACATGCAACACACCGGTACCATAGTTCGCTTTTTCCATGTTCTCCACATATGCCACATAATTCAGTCCGCACGTCAGGTTCTGCATCAAATGGAACATAGTTGGGGTTGATATCGTCTACTTCATCATCGTCACAAATGTCACTATCGTCTATGTCAGATACCTCTGATGATTCAGGCGTTGCTGGTTTCTTATTTCTCCCTCTTTTAATTTCCGGAGACTGACATATGCGTTTTTTTACTTTTTTTGCAACATTCTCTTTTGCCGTTATTTTTCTTGTAGTGGTTCCGTAGAAGGAGTGAGGTGGGATCGAGAAATAAGCATTCTCGATTTCATCTTCCTCGTCACGTTCTTGTGCATCAAGTTCAGGTGTTGGAGCCCTCTTCATTTTCTTATTATCTTTCTTAATATTGTTCTTTCCTAATGTTTTGACACTTTTTAATTTCATGTTTTTTTTCACGTCTTTTTCCCTTTTCTTTGCTTGAGCTTGTTCTAATCGTTCTTTTAGGGGTGTGCTAGTCAATATTTCAGAGTGTTGTTTCGAACGAGACACTGTTTTTACTCTTCCTTTTTCTTTTCTCCTTGGAATAGGTGCAAATTGGAAGAATGAATTATTTAATGTAGATGTCGATGGTAGATGGTTGTGTCCAGACTTAGATGTAGATGGTAGATGATCTTGTTCAGCGGTAGATGTACATGGTAGATGACCTTGAATAGGTAGATCCTGCTGCTGTTGTTTTGGCATATGAGCTGTCTGTCTATCTTCACCGTCTGAATTTTCACTAGGTTCGGGTGTTGCCGGATTAGGAATTTTTTGTAGATTTGGCTGAGATGCAAGTGTTAATAAATTAGCGCTACGTTCGGGAGAACCTTCTACTACAAACTGTCTCATTTCGTTGGCCGGAGCGAAATCATCTTCGTTGAATTTGTTAGGGTCAAATGGCCTTATTCCAGCAGAACGAAATCCCGAAACTGCTTTCTCCATCGATGCGACTTTTACGAACGCTTTATTTAACAGCTCAGCTACGTCATATTCAGTGATCTTTTCATGGCCTGTTGTAGTTAAATAAATATCATACTCCCTGTATAGCGCATTTTTTAAAGGACCAAAGAAGGATAGGTCAAGGGGTTGAAGGTGATGGGAAGTATGTGGCGGAAGGGACACCATATGAATATGATTTGACTTACAGAAATCGTATGCCTCTATGGATATATGGCTTGAATGGTTGTCAAGGATAAGGAGAATCGGGTCATTTAAAGTGGGATTTGCCTGTTTTTCGAAGTGCATTAACCAATCAAGAAAAAGTTCAGAATTCATCCATCCATTTTTTGAACATTTATAGTTAGCACCAGTTGGCCCATTTTTCTGCAGCGCAGGAGCCATTCTCTTTCTGGGATATATCAGCATGGGCGCGATATAATTTCCTGTGGCACTCATGCAAAATACGGCTGTAATGGTCCTCCCTCTTTCACCTGAAATAGCAGCTCCTACTTTTTTTACACCCTTACGTCCATAAACCTTCGGGCACTTCTTCTGTACAGTGGTTACACCCGTCTCGTCCATATTATATATCCTGTTTGCTTCAAATTTAAATTTTTGTAAAACTTTCTCGAGATTTGAATAAAAAAGTTTTAACTCGTCCGCATTAAATGCAGCAATTCGATTAAGACTAGTCCCCTCAGGCTGTCTCAATGATATTTCAGGATTTCGCTTGAGAAACCCATACAACCAATCTTTGCCTGCTAACTGAGTTTGTTTATTGAAATTATTTGGAATATTTTTCTGTTGAGCATAATTAAACGCTAACTGCCTCAGTTGTCGGGGCGTTACGCCGTAAAACAATTTTGCGAGTGTCAGAATATAGTGGGTTAATTCAGCTTCCACTTCTGCTGTAAAAATCGCCTTTCTACCGAGATGGGGGATTTTTAGTTGATTTAGAGAAAGCTTTTTTCTGAGTGTTGATTCAGGAATACCAAAAGACCTCCCAACTTCTCGTATTTTCCTCCCATCGTTTCTAATTGCATTCAGTGCAGTCTCCAGCAATTCATCACTATATTGATGGATTTCAGTCTTTCGAACGTAATTTCGTGGCATCTGAAAATAAAAGACGGATTTTAGTACCCAAAAACGATAACAATATTGCTTCATATTTAATTGATTAGTGGGTAACCGTGCGCATTTTCGCGCACGGTTACCCCACTATGGTTTAAAAACGTAATTACATCATCCTACAAAAATTACTTATCTAAATGCAACCAAATGGTGTGCATATATGCAGCAGATGATATTCTTTAAGAATATAATTATTTCAAAACAAGTAGTTAAGATTTACGGACTCACCGTCTTAATTTGTGCAAGTGGAAAATAGTAACAAAAACCTCAAATGCACACTTTCGCCTTTCACTAAGTACACAACTCAACTGCAGTGGCAGTTAATGGCTTCAGAGACTCTGTGCATGTTCCCGCTTAAGCCTGTTCGGGAGGGGACTCTCAGTATGCCGCGTAATTTGAATTTTAATGGTGCGCACCGTTCCCCACCGCGCACGGTTCCCCCACTTTCCCCTAAATTCATTTGAGGTTCTGGTTCCAATTTTTACACAAGTAACTGCATTTTCGTACAATTTATATATCGCTCGGATATACGTCGAATCCAATCCGGACCTTTTGAGGACCTCAAACATTTTCTTTAACGGGACACTATCATATGCTTTCTCAAGGTCTATAAATACCAAATGGGTCTCTCTACTTCTTTCGACACGCTTTTCAATTATTTGTCGTAGGATAAATATATTATCAAGACAGGATCTCCCGGTACGAAAGCCGCTTTGTTCTTCAATATCTTGTATCTGTCTTTCAACCCTCTTCTTTAATATTCTGCCGTACAACCGGCCCACAGAGCTCGTCACACTAATACCTCTATAATTGGAACAGGAATATATTGGTTATACCTCTATTCGACAAAACAAAGTTTTTCTAACTTTAACTTAAACAGATTGAGGTAAGAAAATACTCTAGTCTGGACGATGTTTTAATGTTTTGATGTTGAATTTCGGACAACGTGTATTTATTGCATAATCAAATTCTGTATAAGTACATGCTACCATACCAGTTAAATACTGACAAATAATTTAGTTGTTAAGAAAAGAGTTAATAAGATATTTGTCGTGAAAACTTTTTTTTTAATGGAGAAAAAAAGGATGTTGTCGAACCTATAGTTGAAACGTAGTAAGATGGAGATGACCATTTGAGTTTGTTCTTAGTTGCAGTATTAATTTTCTTGAAGGAATCGTGGTGTTCTGAAAATATAAGAATCAAGGTCTACAAAACTTTTATCAGACCAATAGGTATTATTTAATAGATACGAGAAATGGGTGATGGCAGAAGGCACACAACAATATCTGGAAGTCTTCGAATAAAAAATTTTCAGGAAGATATTTAGACATTAACAAAAACGTAGTGTGGAGATACAGGTATATTCATTAACTCTATTAACTGTTCAAAAAGGCACCGATCTCAGAATTCGCCAATCTTGAGAGACTTTGATGGTCTGATCATGTAGTGAGAATGGAGATTGCCAAAAAAAGCCCTAGATAGTATAACACAGGACGCAAGACAAAAAGCAAAATCATGAAAGGGAAGGAAGGGATGGAAAAGAAAGGTCAGGGAAAAGGAGAAAAGGTCAGGGACGCCCAAGCTTTTATCATTTTTGCTAAAAATTTAATTATCATTTTCGATATCAATAATAATTCGATATACACAATTTTTTACAAACATTTTCCTAATGAGATTATTCGCAAATATGATACCCTGAGTCATGGATGTAGTCAAATTTAAACAACGGTTTAAGAAAAAATCTGTAGTTGAAGAAGTTCATGATTTATTGCATTTATCGCTTGATCTCATTAAAGGAACATGAATGTCAAGTAGAGTTATGACATTATTAGAAAGAAAACCAACTTGACTGTTTATATCTGGCAGTTCAAATATCATTCTCTATCATGCAGATTCCAGATCTGATTTAAACTGACTGTAATTTAAGATTTTGAAATTTGTAGTAGTAATAAATTTATTTATACTAGTGTTGACATCACAATCAAATTTTAAAACAAAAATTTTGTGATTGATTATTTCTGGGATATGTTTAACTTAACACTAGACAAAATTTTATCTTTAATAGATGTGTTGATAATTCATATCATGTGTTCCATATTGTAGACAGCCGTATTCTCAAATATGATAGAATATAGCAGCGTTTAACGGAATATTCGAAAATAGAAAAATCCTTTCTGCTAAATACGCTTAGTTTCATACAATTAACCAAAAAATTACTTTTTTAATGTTTTTGAAAACTATTTACCTTCTCACCTTTTTTACTATAATATTAACGACTTTATCTCCGTTTCAGAATCGTCTATACCAGGTCAAAACTATATTCTAACATTTTCATGAAAATAATTTTACCATAAATAATATTACTTAAAAAAAGTTAAAACAATAATACAGTATCACCTAGTAAATACCAAACTGTTTTTTCATCAGGATAACGCGCTGATCCATAAATAATTTTTATGGTTACTATTTCTGTGGCTGTACATAAATGGTCTAATAACGCACGTGTGATTGCACCAGTCAAAATTCATGAATTAAATTTTCAATTATTGGCATATTCACACTATTTTCGAGGTTTATCTCCAGAAATTCCAGCTTTCAAAACTGTGTATAAATTGAAAAAATATTTCGGCGGTGAAAGAATTTGCTTTCGATTCGAAATAAAGGCAACTGTAAATAACTATTACATGGACTTATATTAATTAATTCCGAATTAAGACAATGGTACTTTGTAGTATCGTTGGAATAAGTGTGCAGAAATCAATTGAAAAACTTAAGTTCTATTAGTTAAGCTACGTCTTTATTAAATATTCCTACGTAGGCGTTCCGATAAGTACTTAGCCTCATCGCCCGATAGCGCAAATATCTTAAGAGAAACCTACTGTCGTATAATACATTATAACGAACAAATGTCAAAATTTCAGCCGAATTGGACCCGTAGTTAAAATGAAACAAGGCAATATCAGTCCTTAAGTCGATTCCTGTTATTGCAAGGGAAAACGCGCAGCGAAATCAAAGAGCTCTTGAATGCTATGTATGGTGACTGTTCTTGTTCAAAGAAATAGTCCAAACAGTGGCGGCACCCTGCGAACGTGCTCCGAAGGAGGCTAATATTACTTAAGTTTCGAGGTCAAAGTAGACTATGTTACAAAATAAATCGCCATTTTTTTTAAATTTTCGCTTTTCTTTTGTAGGCTAAGTACTTATCGGACGGCCCTAGTAGCATCCTGTGTTCGTCCTTTGGATAAAGCTTTGATACAAGTAATTTTAGCCACCACCCTTATCGTGATATTTATATTTTTTTAAATATGACTGATTTATTAAAAATTTAAAATAGTAATTAAAACTTATAGGGAGTTTTTTAGAGCCATGGCCTTTTGTAATTTTTGTCTTCAGTATTTAGAATCAAGCGCTACACATCACAGTATATCTTAAGCATTTTTTCATTTCTTTTAAAATCGTGCTTTAAAATTATATTAAAATAATAGAAAATGGTTCCCAGGTGGGTAAGAAAATTTCTGAATCCCACACCTTAAAGGTCTGCTTCACGGTATCTGGGGGAGGCAATAATTCGTTTTTGATAGATAAAGACAAGAAACCACTAAGACGAGCACAATATATATATCAAAAAAATCCGTCAACCTGTCAATAGGGATATACCATATTGAATCAATGTCTACAGCTGAAAAAGTACATGAACTGGAAGAAGAATTAACAAACATACAATGGGATATCATAGGCTTATCAGAAACTCGACAAAAAAAACTGAATACCGCCAAAGTGCGGTAATCTCCTATATTATAAAGAAAATGAAACAAATAGTAAATTTGGAGTAAGATGCTTAAAATTAGAAGAACATTAATTAAAATTATCCAGGTATATGCCCCCACGACAGCTAATGATGAAGAAGATATCGAACTGTTTTATGAAGGTATATAAGGCTATGGAAGAACATAAAAATCGTCTTACACTAGTAATTGGAGATTTCAACCTCAAACTGGGTAAAAAACTAAATAAAGAAAAGACTAAAATAGGAGATTTCGGGTATGATCAGAGAAATTATAGATGTGCTACTTTGATGAACTACCTAGAAGAAAAGCATTTATACGCAATGAACTTCTTTTACAAATATATAGAAGAATTATTTTGTATATGTCCACGGAACGATATATAATTAAAGATGTTCTTAACAGATTCACAACAGGTAACGATCACAGGATGATTTAAATTATCTTTATTATAACTATTATGAAACAGACATATATATCTAATATAAACAATATAAGTTTAAAACAACCTATCTAATATTTTAAATTCTTACAATTATTAAATTATATTAAAAAAATTTGGTACCTTTCTATCACTGAATGCCTAAAGTTTTCCAAAATCACAGTTATAATCACCACTAAATATCTTCTTAATCATCCTCGGTTATCCTTGTATTTGTGAAATTGCATATAGATATTATAATTTAAAATTCTTGTAATTTCCATATAATATACTATACTTCTGTATTGAACTATTTATATTGAATTAATTTACTCTCTTACTCTCCAACTGTATTCGACTTAATGAATTCTTCTAAGTTAATCCCTTCTTCTAATTTAATTTAATTATAACTGTCTTAAACTAACTTTCTTGATAAATCTAATTTAATTGTAACTGACTGACTGACTTCACTTAACTTAATGCCTTCTTTCTAACTTAATTTAACTTAACCACTTCATGAATTCTTCTCACTTAATAAATTGTAACTGACTGACTGACTTCTTCTTACTTAATTAATGCCTTCTACTATCTTAATAATTGACTGTAACTGACTTAGTAACTGTAACTTAATTTCTGACGGACTTAATATAACTTAATTCTTGAATTCTTCTAACTAACTCACTTAATAATGACTGTAACTGAATAATTGACTGTAACTTAATGACTTCCTGTAACTTAATGCCTGCCTGCTCCAAATTACCTGGTATTTATATCATTCCATCATTCCAGACTGTTCCAGCAATAAACCATGTTCGAAACTTTTTATCTCATCCATAGATGAAAGTTCTGGAATCATCGACTATGCAAATCGACAAAAGTGAGGGATGTTAGATAAGAAGTTGCAAAATTGAAATGGAAATTTGCCGGACACAATATAATACAAAAAGAAGACCGATGGAATAAAATTCTTATAAGTTGGAGACCGTGGGAATCTAAACCGTAAGGACCTAAACGAAGTAGAGGAAGGCCCCAAATGAGATGGACAGATGATATCAAGAAGCACGAGGGCTCTAGATGGATGACTGTAGCGACAGATAGAGAAGAATGAAAAAGGATTGGGGGCCTATGTCCAAAGATGAACCGAAGAAGGCTAATTAGAATTAGAATTACTGTTTTTTACGAAGTATTTCAACTTAAAATAATGTCTTGGAAACTTTTGGATACAGTTATATTAAACAATTTAAACATTAGAAATTAGACAAAATATAACAATTGGTATTTTGATAAGTTACAATGCAAAAAAAAACATTTTAATAAATAATGAAAATATTAATTTAGATGTTAAATCTATTCCTAATATTAACTAAACAAATTGTTAAAATATATAAATTCAATTAAATAATTAATATTAAATTGAAATTAGTTATAAATTAATTTTTATATTGTTTTCGTGTTATAAGTAATCAAAATAATATATAGTTGCCACAATAAAATTATTTTCATAAATACCTAACAATCGTGGACAAAGTATAGTATATTTATGGGTGATTTAGGCTTCTGAATAATAGCCATTATTATAAGCTGATTGAATAATATACTATAATAAATTGAAGTTTTGAACGTTTTGAGCGATATTAATCTAAACCATACCTTAAAGCCAATTTAAACTTAACTATTAATATTACAATAATAATCGTATATATTTAAAGGTTCTAAAATATATATGAGGGATAGCTGATGGAAAATACGTGAAGAAGTAGAGCTAATTTTTGCTTTCTTTTGGTTGGTTTCATTCTTAATTTGTGTCAATTTTTTGGGGTGGTGGTTTTGGGGGGTTTGGTCTTTTTGGGGGTGTGGGGTTTTTTGGGGGGGATTTTGGCGTGGGAGTGTTTGGTTTGTGGATGGTCAATGCTCCTTGTGAGGGGCAGTTTTATAGGCTGGGGTGTGGGGGGGTATGTGGGTTTCTTGGGGTGGGGGTTGGTGGGGTGGGTTTGGGGTATTGGGGGGTGTGGGGGGTGTTGGGGGATGTGGTGGGGTGGTGGGACGTGTTGGGTGGGTGTTAGGGTGTTTTTTTACGTTTTGGGTGGGTTGGGGGTCTGGGGTGAGGTATGGGGGGGTTGGGGTGGGCTGTGTGGGTGTGGGTGTGTGAGAGTGGTGTGTGTGAGTTTGGTGCGTGTGTTGAGTGTGTGTTCCTCCCCTATATATATTGAACTCAGAATTAACCAAATTGATCCTATCCTGTTCCAGTTTTTATAAAAAATATATTATAAAAAATTTTAATATGTGTATACGTATGTATATTTCAGTATACCGTAAGGTTACTACACCCGCCTCGATTTTTGGAGTCATTTAAATATTATTCCCAGTCCGTCCAAAACATCCATCGAGCAATAAGACAAAAGAGGGAATCTAATCCTTATGAAAAGGAGACCAAAAAAGTGGCCTCTGATGGCGGACATATCCGGAAATGCGAATGCGCCAAATTTAAATTTTTCGACACTTATCAACAGTAGCTATATAATATTTTTCAGAATGTGTCTTAGACGAGAAAGTTTTGATTAAGTATTAACGATAATAGTCTAAAATGCGACACAATTGTTAAAAAACTTCAATATAAGTAAGATTTCATGTGACATTTGGGATAAACAATAACATAACCCAACTAAATTTGATGTCAAACAAGGAGAGAGACTCTCTTTCCTTGTGTAAAGTGGCCTCTAAAGATCGCACTTCCTGTCTAACAATATGTTTGCCCCCACTACCTTTACATTCCCTCTATTGTCTTTTTGCTCGATGAAAACATCATACCGAGCGCTAAGAAGTATTCACTTTAAAAAATATAGTTTAGAAACCTATAATTTCACAAAGATAAGAACTTTATTGCTGATTCCATAAAAATGCCATCATAAACCTAGGCTAAAATAGAAAAATACATTCCTTCCGAAAAACTAGTTATATAAAACCTGCTGCATAATTTTAATTACATTAGATTCTTTAAAATTTTATGAAATGCACCCAAGGTAGAATCTAGTTAGGCGACCTCGTACAGTGAGCGAGACATTTCAAATATTAATTTAAAATGGCACCAGCTTTTAAGATTTTCATTTTCTTTTGGAGATAGTTGGACCATATTTTACGTCATCTTTTAATTAAAGTTGAATTTAAGTAGAAAAATAGACCAGTCCAAGAATTATTTTTAATTTGTTCGCAAAAACTAGCTATTACGTTTTAGTGCAAAATTGGCCGAAATTGTCCCAATTTGCATATGTATAGAAAGTTTTATTACTACTATTAAAACACAAAAGCTACACCATATCGTTTGCTTAGTAGCCTAGAATAATAAAATTACATCAACGAGAATATTAACAAAAATTTTATTTGTGTTTTTAAAAAAGTTTTTATACTCAAACTATAATTTTTATGAATGAGAAAATCATAAAAAGAGAATAATAAAGTTTAAACCTTCAAATTCTCAACGAATCATGGCTTGCGTTTTTAACTCAAAAGAATTTACTATTTTATAACATATTATCTAAAATGATTGTAAATAAAAAAAAACTTTGAAGTGGTTACAAAACTGGAAACAGCGGTCTATAGATCATATGTAAATAATATACCTATAATATTTTTCATATAAAAATGCGTGCACGTCACAATTTATATAAAGTGACGTCACCTTTCCAGAACGTCAACTATAGACTTCAAATTTTCTTAACACAGCTAATAATGAGAAACCCATACGGAACTGCTCGATCTTTCACAGGCGCCAACATGATATAATAATTAGAAAAACGAAATCATCATTATATTGGGAATTTTAGAATTATATTGATTAAATAACCAAAAACATTTGTTATTATTGGCCGCACACAGAAAAAGCAAAACTGTTTTAGTCAAAAACGTTTTTGTTTGAAACGAAAACGTTTTTGTTTCCAAAAGAAACATTTTGTTTTCAAGAGAAACAAAATGTTTGCACAAACCATACTGAAATCAGTTTTATTAAAGATGTCGACAGATAATGACGAAATTGCACTAGTTTTCTGGCAGTGGTTCCTCCTACAGGACGAAAAAACGCAAAATAAAAGACAATTTTGGGTGAATCCTATAAATAAGAAAAGAACTGCTGAAAAAACTCTCGAGTCTTTGTGATTCAAATTTTGATTGTGATGATCTTTTAATTGATAGTTATATAAGGGGTCTGGCCTCAATCAGTACAATTAATTTTTCTGCGTCCACTTCCATGATACACACAATATAAACAAGCAAAATATCGTTGTTTCCACATGTGCTTCTTGTTGACTACGCGAGCGGTTTCAAGAAGGGGATTCCAAAAACATGTGTCTGCGTACATTGAAATGTTTCGACACAAAACGACGATCCGGTAATCAACATCAAACAGACTGACTAAAATTAAATGAGCCTAAACATGATTTAGACACACGACTAATCAGTGTGCGTCAGCTCATTTCATTTATATGGAAACATCAGCATCAGACTCGTTTAGTCAAAAACGTTTTTGACTAAAACAGTTTTGCTCTTTCTGTGTGCGGCCACCCTTAGTCTAATAGCCAACAAAATAATAATTTTAAATAATTGATGGATTCGACCGTAACGTGATGGAAACTCAGTTTATGTAACAATAAAACACTGAAAACTTCAGACTTCCACAAAATTTATTTTAACTTCTTATCACTACAGCTGTTTCGGCTGATTCCCTTGTCATCACTTGAGCTGTAGTGATAAGAAGTTAAAATTTTGTGGAAGTTTGAAAAAATAATTTTTATTTTTTGGCGTTGCATTTTTCTGTCAAATTTGTGCAGAAAATCTGTCATGCTATCTCTAGTCATCTAGGTCTTCTTACTAGACAGTCAACAGAGACTTTCAGAGAGGGAATGAAAATTGCAACCTTCAAATTATTAAGATTTTTTTCAGCTTCAGCTCTTTCAGCACGTTCTGTTGCGGTTTGAACTTCGGATTCCACAAGCTTCAATCGTTCTTCTAAGACTTCTCTCTGAGAGTTATTGTCCTGGTGTTCTAGACGTTCCTGTAGAGTGATAATTTCTTTGTCGTGTTTGTTTCTCTTGAAATTCGAAATGTGTACAAAGGATAAATAAGTATTTTGTATAACTATCCATTGTTGTCAGGTAATTACAATAATTTTCCAAGCAAAAATTGAAAGCAAAGTTTGTAAGGAGTCGGTGTGAAGGGGTCCGTTGTTCGGAGGTGTCTGGCTATTTACCCACACATAAAATGTTTGGTCACTTAACAACTGTGAGTTCAGCAGAGGTTTTCGTTGTAAAGAGGGGTCGAAATAAAACCTAGAGCTAAGATTATTACTATTACGAGAATTAATATTACACATAACAGTCTTCCGGTTTGAATATATATATATATATATATATATATATATATATATATATATATATATATATATATTCAACCCGGTATACCCAACCCGGTATATTCAACCCAATATATATATATATATATATATATATATATATATATATATATATATATATATATACTTCTAGCGGTTAATGTGGGCTCCGTACTAAAACGGTATTATACTAACTCCAGGAGAATATACGCCGTGTATATTATTATCTGAGTAGCGCTTTATGTAGACTCCGACCAACACGTCGAATCAAGTGGACTCCGTAACTGGATAAAACATTTTTGGGATCCGTATACAGCTTTTAGCGTACACAACTAAGCTCCTGCGATGTTGCCAGTAGTTGTATTAGTCGTAGATTTTCAAATTTTAGAGCAGGTACATTTTAGAACTTAAAATTTATTTAAATATCCACCAGGTTAGTCATCGAGGAATTCCAAGAATATTTGGCTACTGTTTTTAAATATATTATAATATAAATTGTTAATATAATTTTATTTTATTTTTATGTTTAATAAGCACTTTGATAATTTAAATTACTTACTCTAATTATTTTCAAACTTATAGTATCCATTATAAACTTATTAATGCTAATATATAGCATTATTTTATAGCATTCTAATATTTTAGCTATGGATTAAATCCGAATAGCGTTTTGATATTACTTTACTTTCTCGGAGACATTATATTGTAACACAAGGATCTTATTAAATTACCAAAACCTTCCTTTCATATTTTATTTACTTATAACGGGCAGCACTAACATCAGTAAGATAATAAGGCGTACCTATAGTTCTGGGCAGCTTAATAGAAAACTTGAATGTAGCAATTTTATTGGTTTCGGGACTGCTAACAGGATTGGGGAAGCAGGATATCAGCATTAAGTTAATGCATATAGGAATTGTTGCTTGACGGTTGAAATATCAAATACCAGAAGGCACGACGGTAGCAGTCTGAGAAAGCAAAGCAAAACAACTTAACTATTATTAGACAATATCATATTTCCTAATAAACTAATATTCACTTTATAACGAGACAAAAAGATATCGAAACAGTATGTACATACCAACGGGTTTCCTATGTCGGCATCCAGCAAAATTGTTGTAATATTGATACGGGAAACAAAAACCTTGAGAGAGAAATTCTCTCAAGGTACAAAGCAGCTCCTAGTTATGCTGATGATTACATCTATAAATATGTAAACGACATACTGAACAAAATCCAGAGAGCACGAAAAAAGTTTCAAGTAAAATCAACGAAGTGAAAACCAAATACCAGCGCATAAACATAAGAGACCGTCAGTAAATCTAGATACAACGTTAAAGTCAACAATTTCAATTTCGAAAGTATGGAAGACATTAAATATCTTAGAACAATAATCGCAGTTGGTAATACTACCACTGAAGGAGTTTAGAGCATAATACAAGCTTTAGACCTATTTTTATGTACGGATGCGAATCATTACAATGACTAAAACAAATAAAAAAAGACTTCAAATATTGATAGATAATTGATAGGGAATAAGCACATCTATAGATAAGAATGAACAGATCATACAAGGTGGATAGCAAGGATTTCGGATTGGAGCCCAATAGGAAGGAGAAAAAGAGGTAGACCCCGAAGATCATGGAGGGATGAAGTGGACGAGGCCATGGAAAAACGAGACCTTAGAGATGGAGAATGGCAGAACAGAGAGGACTGGAGACGTTGGCTGAAAGAAGGAAGGCGGCGACAGCTGTAAAAATCCTTATATAGATAGATAGATAAGAATGAATAACATATCTTAGATAAATAAGTGGAACAAAAGAAACTGTGTATAAACTTGAAATTTCAGAAATAATAATTAAATGAATTAATGTAAATCGTAGGAAAAGAAATAAGAGAAGCCATGACACAGTGAAAAACTAGAAATCTTATGGAAAAATACAATAAACTATTACATTTGCTCTTTAGCACCGTGAGAAGAGCAAAATACAAATCTGCATACATTTATTATATTAAAGAAAAGTTAATAAAAACTTTTCTGTTCGTCAGCAGCCAGAGAAATTACACATTATAATATATTGAATAATGCTTTTAGCATAAAAAACGGTGTTACAGTCAATAACAAGAAAACCAAATAAAAGTTCATTAACAGACAAAAGGTATGATATAGAATGGAGCATTAATGTAACAATAAAACCATATACTTTTGAAGGATTGGAGCTATTTAGATATCGCTGATAACTTGGTCACATAAAAGATAAAAGCGAAAATGCATGTAGCAAACCATAGACATATAGTCATAGTACAAATAGACTGAATACTGCCATACATTCACGTTTCCGCAATGCGACAGAGAAAACTGACGAAAAGCAATATCTGTATCTTTTTCTAATGGGACGGGTTTATCGACCACGTGACCTTCTCATTGGTCATTTAGGTCACGCGTTCGATAAACCTGGCAAATTAGAAAGAGATGCAGGGACTGCTTTTCGCCAGTTTTCTCTGTCGCACTGGGGAAACGGACCTGTATTGCAACAGTCAGTCTATTTGTATTTTATGTATATGTAGCAAACTGATATCCTCATATCACTATTAAATCTACAAAAAGAAGAAACTGCAATATAAACAAAATTTGTTTAGTACGTGTCTAGAAAAGAACTCTAAAAAAGAATTTGGAGATAGAAACGTCAACTACATGTGTAATATAAAAATCAAATTTATTCTTTTAACCAAAATGTTCACACCAAGTTTTAATGTATTTAAATATCCGGTAGCTCACACCACTTGTATGCTATAATAATATTCAGTAATCCATCTCAATATGTCTGACTTTATTTTTTTTTTAATTTTTTGGATAGAATGAAAGAAATATGCCACAATATTTATTATGTACTACATATTTTATTTGACGCTTCAATGTTCAAATAGGAGTTCGTTCTTAAAAATGTACAATATTATTTTTACAAGGTATTACTTATAAGATGTTATTTATGTTTTTACTTTATCTAGTTGGTCATAATAATCAATTAGTTCGCGGTTGTTTCGCACTCTGTATTGATTTGTAATATTATCGATAACAGGTTTATATATTTCTCTAATAATTCTTCTTTCTGCGATGCTCAATCGGCTCTTATTTTGTTTTTTCGTCGTCCATGTTTCATGTTTTAATTCTCCCCGTATAATTAGCCCATTAACAGAGAGTCATTCCATCCAATAAGAGTGGAGGCTGCTCAGTCATCAAAGACAATCATTCCATCCAGTAAGGAGGAAGACTGCTTAGTCATCAAAGACAGTCGTTCTATCCAGTAGGGGTGAAGGCTGCCTAGTCGTCGAAGAGACAAGTGCCATCTGCCAAACAAGAGAGTCGTGTCTTGGTTAAGGGGTAGCTGCCCTTTGCGCTATCGCCGATTCTTTTGTGGTTGCTGTATGTCAAGGGGTAAGGTCAGCCTACATATCTGTTGCTAAAATTACTTCGCTGCTGTAACGAGTACCATTTACTGGTATATGAATTTTGTTACGAATTTATCTTATGTGCTAAACTCTAATAAATCTTTTACCGCGAATTAAAAAACATGTTTTAATCTTTACGTTTATCTAAATAAATATTACTCCTGCTGTATGGAGTAGAAGCGTGGACCCTATCTGAGGCTATGCTTAAACGCTTGACAGCCTTTGAGATGTGGGTATACAGACGACTACTGAAAATAAGCTGGGTCGACAGAGTTAGAAATGAGGAGGTCCTTAGACGTCGGAACCAAACAACACAACTGGTCAATATAATAAAGAAACGCAAGATGGAATACTTCGGTCATATTATGAGACACCCTGAAAAATATGATCTTTTACATCTGATTATTCAGGGAAAGATCCAAGGTAATCGTGGTCCTGGTAGAACAAGAACATCATGGCTGAAAAATCTAAGGCAATGGTATGGAAAATCAACTACATCGTTATTTAGAGCTGCTGTCAATAAAGTCACGGTAGCGAATATGGTAGCCAACATGATATCCAATGATCGATAACGGTCATGGAACTAGAAGAAGAAATAAATATTTACTATATTGTATAATAGTTGTTTATTATGTTTGTTTTACTGTTTGTATCTCTATAGGTATAATTTAGAATATAATATTATTTGTCTTATATACAAAATCATACGATTTGCGTTACATTGATATTTATGTGGCAATTAGCTATAGAGTCATTAGTCTTTCCTGTCATATCATATTTTCCTTAAACAACAAACCATAATCAAGCGGTTTAGTTTATGTAATACAATATCCCAATTCGTCTCATAATATTATTTTTCAAAACAGCTGTTACGCTAATAATTCGTTCACCTTTGTTAAAGCACTTTGTGTTATGACTACTTTTTCTTGGCTACGCAATTTTAGTTTTTAAATTACAGTATTTATTGATATGTTATTGATAGGGTATGCAAGTGTTGAGGAATAGTTTGGGATTGATATATGGACGTAGTTAAGCAGAAAACGTCCAACCCAAAAAAAGTGATTGTTGGGAAATTGAGTTTAAAAGATTTTAGTGTGCCCTAGCTAAACTATGCATAATTTATTCGCCTGGCAATGATTTTAAGATAATGATATTCATCTCGTAGGCACCTCGTTTGTAATTTCTTTTAAATGTAAGTTTCAATGAAGTTATTTTGAAAATTTTAGGTTGGACGTTTTTAACAAAAAACAAAAATCCGAAAAAAATTTCGATAAAACATACTTATGTGGGTTGGAATCTTTCAGATAAATAAATAATGTCATATTTTTATAAAAATTTTAATGATCCAAAGAAACAAAATTACAATGATTTTCTTATGTAAATGTAAATTTAAAAAAAGTTTTAATTATTGTGGGTATCTACCTCAAAATCTAGAACTGGAACATTAAATCCATCAACGTCTTCGACTACATTAGCACTTGTAAAATTTTCATAAAACGGTTTAGCGTCTGAAGGAATTAGATGTAAATAGCTTTTAATATCGTTAATTTTATCCTCTGACAGGGGTTTACCATTGGGCCAGAGTTGCATAAGCAGCGCCGAAAAGCTCTCTGTATTTAATCGTCCTCGTCGCTCAATATCCAAACATACACTTTCATCGCCAAAATAACTAGGTTTCATAAAGATGTGGTAAGGATTTTCTTTTGTTAATATAATTTGTTTTGTCTCCAACCAATTTATTTTTTCTTTATTGGTGCCAACTTTTCTGTTTATTGTGGCCTTCTCGAGCTGGTGGGTACTCAAAAACCATTCCTTTTTCATTTGTGTAGCTGTTATTGGAGACTTTTTACGACATGAATTTATTATATTTATATAGTCTAAAGGTGTATATATTCGTTCTTGACGTTTGAGTTGACATTCTATATCCCCAAAATCTTTATCATTTGGTAGAAAACTATGGCCGGAAATCAGGAATTTAAATGTTATAGTTTTTATATTATGGCTGGTTTGAAGAAGACTGGCCATGAGGAGTGTTATTTTAATATTACGGTTCTGGCCTCCACAAGAATCAGACCACAATATAAGATGTTCAACAGTACTTTCTATGTTTTCTAAATATTTTACAATACAGGAACCAACCTCCTGAGCTCCTCTTCCAGCAGTTCCTTCAAGCCATACATAGGAATAACTCTTATTACGTTTGCCTGAAAATACACCGAGATTATACAAGCAAACTTGCCTCTTATAATATATTACATTGGTTGGAATTTTGGGTAAAGGTAGAGTTTTTTGAAGATCGTATGTTAAACACTCTACATTATCCTCATCTTTAGCTCGTTTTAAATCTGCCTTTAATGTTTCTCGTGATTTTTGGGCCAAATCCTGATGAGTGTCGAGTTCAATTTGTAAAAGTTGCTTTTTATGATCATCCGTTTCATTTTCTAGTTTTATTTTAAATGAATCACATACCTGGCATGTGTCCTTCTTGGGAACATTAAATCTCAAATTAAATTTTTCGTAAAAAATCCTCTTATAAATACCAAATTTCACAGGGTTTTGAACTTCAGATTTGTATAGATCATAAATCTTTAATAATGAGAGATGTGCCGGTAAAAATAATGCAGACGTGTTTTCACGACAGTAGTGCGATATGTACTTAGGCAGTTTATTGATCTGGTTGATTATTTCCTGAATTTTATTTTCAGGGACTTTGTTTAAACCACCTTGTTTTCTACCTCTTTGATCAAGAATTGGAGCACGATTGTTTACCTTTCTCAGAGCTGTTGTTACTCTTGACGGAGTTATTCTAAGACTATTGATAAACATTTGCCTACAAATACGCTGATTAAGTAAGGAATATTGTCTGGAATACAGACGTCTTTCAGTGTTTCTTCCATACATTCTTTTTTTCGGCATTTCGTGGATATTATTGGCAATAAAGATAGTTTGGGCATTATAAGACCCAAGACTCCAAAAACGATCAAATTCTTGTTTTCGTGACTCTGTAGAAATCAACTCAGAACATTTCATCGGGCAGTTACAATTGTAGTCATATTGAAATTCTTTAGCAGCTTTCAATTTTCCTTTGTAGTCAATGTAAGATTCATTTTTGTTCCTATTAATCTTTGATGTTGCTCGCGTCATTGCAAATTTCTTTTTTCTACCCTTCTTTGGACGACCTGATGTACTGGCTAAAAATGGATTATCATCACAACTTTCATTGTTATCGGAACTCTCTTCATGTGACGATGGTATAAACATATCAGAGGAACCGCTACTAAAGACATCACTTATTGACATATTCTGTAAGAATAAAAAGGTAGGTATTATTAGATAATATTTTAAATAAAAATTTCAAAAAATTATAGAAAGCGTCTATTTTAATTAAAGAAGTTAACTTTTAATCAATTACCAGGTACCAAAAAATAAAACAAATTCAATTCATTCAAATTAATCTTTTTCATAAAGTTTACTATAGGTACTCATCGAAAAATAATTTTCATATGCTTTACATTATTGTATAATTACTTTAATCAATAATAATTGATGATCATAATAATAGGTATCAATTTAACATTGGTATAATAAGATTAATACATATGTGTTTACAAAATTGTGTGTACCTAAGGAAGTTGTATTTTTTCTTTTAGATTGTAACAATAGGTACATCAAAGTTTAGTTTTCATTAAATAGAAATAATATAGCGAATAGCATTATAAAGCATTTTACTAAACAGTATAGGTACAAAGATTTAATACTTACATCATAATCATCAACAGAATCTATGGTAGAAGCTGATTCAAAACATCCAGTTTTCTCGTTTAAAACCATTTCACGAATACGACTATTGGATGACGATGGTTCGCTGTGACGGTAGAATTCTGTCACATTGGTATCATCCATATTCTACAATATATTTAAATTATGTAATGATGTATAAAATGCATTTATTTTAAAAATTTAGTAAACAACATAAACTTTTAGAAGCCGTGTCTTATAAACTGATTATTTTTTCGTGATTTTCGGCCAGATTAAAGAAATACCACAAAACTCTATTTTCTTCTATTTTCTTTATTTTTTTTTTAAGATTTAGTAACAAAATAAATTGAAACGTCGTAAAAAAAAAGAGAGTTTTGTGTTATTTCTTCAATCTGGCCGAAAACCACGAAAAAATAATCAGTAAACAACATATAGTTATTTTTTAATAAAAAATTTCCGACTTACCTCAACATTGGTAATATTTGAATCAAATTCCACGCTAGACATTACACTATTTGTTTGGTTTTCCATAAGTTTTGCTAGCTCACACATGTATTTGCTTCTTTTCGACATAATTATTATTAAATAAGTATTTTTAAACCCGAACAGTCAGAAAAATCAGACACAACTGAATAAAAAGAAATGTTTATCAATACATAGGCACATTTACTTAAAACTAAAGGAAAGTGATTACTATGCTTAAGATGAGTACCTATAATAAATTAATTTTTATCGACCAAGTTCCAGGGTTTATACGCACAAGGCACGTTTTAAAACATTAATAGGGCACATTCCCGTAATAAAATTTTATTATCGACCGAAATCGAAGATTCAAACTACTTTTAACATATTAATGAAATAGTAAACGTAAAATGATACCAAGTGGTTTGGACGATTTCTGATTATACTCTTATTTTTAACAAGTATACCGAAATTTATAAGTAGAAAACATCCAATTCACTTGGATGTTTTTAACACAAAAAAATGCACAGTAGTTTTGTTATCGCATGGAGCGTTAAAGTGATCCAACCCACTTAGCCTGTTTTAACCACTCTTTTAACACGATTACTTAGATCGACATACATTTTTTAGAAAAAATTCAACCCACTTGGATTTTTTATTATCAATGAAAATCTCAGTTAACCTAGTTTGTGGGTTAGAACTTTGACGATTATTAAAAGAGTATGTAATGTTTTCACTTGGACGGTTTCTGCATATTATAAAGCAAGAAATTATATGCTCGCTGGTGTAAAGAACTCATTTTTAACAATTTGTGGGTTGGACGTTTTCTGCTTAACTACGTCCATATGAGGTTGTGAAATATTAGGTATTGTTGATAACTGGGTAGTTGTTATATTTTTATCTGTGTATGTAGTTTGAGAACTTGGGAATAATGTTAAGGGTGATATTTGAGATGGAGTTAATATTGGTATAGTTAATTAAGTAGGTATAGGCTATAGAGGATTGTAAGGAAAAGGACTTCGCTGAAGATGCTGATGTGATCAGGACGTCATGTGTGGAAGAGTATTAACTACTGTATTTATAGTAGTAGTTGGCACTGTTGTTGTAAAGTTCTGATTTGGATTTGTACAGAATGACCAATTTGCTACAAAATGGTCAGATTTTTTACAATAGTAACACATCTGTTTTCTAAAGATAAGAAAATACGATTAGATGTTTGATCGTGGTTTCTGACAATTGAGGGAGGAATTAATGTGCTTTCAAAGGAAAGATAAATGTATGTCTTGGAAAGCTCAATATTATATATCTATATACTGGGTTTGTTGTACCTCTTCGTAAAAAATTAATTGGAGGTAATAAATTGAGGCCTAATTTTTTAAGTTCATATTCTATGAAAGTGTGATAAATACTAGGACAAACATTAGACAGAGACACACAGAGATCAGTAATCTTTCATTTGGTGTAATTAAGCGTCGAGCATAAATTATTTGATGATTGATAGTTATTCTTTCGTTGTCAGCCTTCATGACAGTTTTTTCTAATTCTTCACTAGCTAGGTAAATACAAATACGGTGATTTGAAATTCATGATGAAAAAATGTATATATCTTGGTTCTATAATTTTTCACAGTGCAAGTAGATATTGGAATTTTGGAATTGAATTGATTAACGCTACAGAATATGAAGAAGTTTTATATGATGTCAATAACGTTTGGGGCCTCGACGCCACTGGACTATTAACATCATCCATTTTCGTTGTTTAATGACATCAGGTTATATAAATAATATGAACTTGTTTTGAAGTAAGTATCTAATTAGATTAAAATTCCTTACCGATTTTCTCCATTGTTATTCTCCATTGTTATTTACGGTATCACAACAATTTATTACACTTTTAATATTAACTGGATATAAATAAAAGCACAAAAACTAGGTGCGATTAGGCTGGTAATTAAATAAATCTAGATTCGACTGTTCGAGGTTCAAATCGTTGTCTCTTATTATTTTCTTTTCAAATATTCGGAGTTCTTCCTCACTTGCTTTAGTCATTTGCTATTACTCGTATCCATGTATTAAAATAGGTTTGAAATTAGTAGCAATATTATTTCTCCGAGAAAGTGAAGAATATCTATTTGCTATCCAGATTTAATCCATAGAATAAATATTGGAATGCCATAAAATAATGCTATTAGCACCAAAAAAATTTGCTGATAATCAGTAAAAAACTAAATAAATGTCCTTTAACATGCAAAAAAGATGATATAGAGTAGAGCATAATGTTACAATAAACCCATATCATTTTAAAACATTGCAGTATTTAGTATATCGTAGATAACGTTCTCACATAAGAAATAAAAATGAATATTTAGGTAGCTAACTGATGTATATATTATAACCCTTATAACACTTTTAAATCCAGAAGTCTAATAGGAATCTATAAAATCAGGATATATAAGAAGATAATTAAATCAGTGCTACTGTGTGGATATGTGACGAGAACACTGTCAAAACAATGTAAGTAAAACTCAAGCAGTAATTAGATCAGGATTGCTAGAAATGTCATCAGAAGTATTTTCCAACCTATATAGGTCCGAGTACTAACCAATACCAAACGGAACTAATGACAAGGTCAAACACATATACAAAGGTAGCAACGTCGTACAAGAAACTAAATCTCAACGCAAAAGTTGCGCTGGCTATATCCAAAGGCTCTCTAATAACTGCATTGTCAAGCTAAATTGGGAGGATCGAGAAAAAAAAAATGCCCTTAGGACGTCCACGAATGAGGGAGGGAAGTAACATATGGTCAGATTTAGGAATAATGAGACTACCTACATCTTATCAACACATCCCTGTTCAATCACATGCTATCCTACCTACAATAAACAACTTATTTGTTAGGGATTATCAAAACAATTACAAGTAATCAAATGAACTAGACTCAAAAAAAGTTATCCAGGAAAGGCACTTCAGAAATAGGGAAATAAATTTTTACAACGTCATTTACGTGGCTGAGTTTTCAATAGTAATGAGGAGACAAAAAGAAGAAAAGGTAATAGAACCTTGTTGCGTTCTGACTATATGATGACGATGACCTTTATATAACATATAGGGAGAAAGAGAGACGAATGTCTATGTTCAATCTAGAACTCGCTGGTTTTTCTCCATTTCGAATTGGGTTTGTATATGTATTACTATAGTAAATAAACGGAAGAGAACTATAATTATGAAATTTTATCTGAAATGTAAAATCAATAAACAAATTATATATACAAAAAGATTATATAAATCCCTAATATTCACACATTAAAATATGCCCGATAGAAGTATGTCTTCTAAAAATACAAAAAAGTA
Source organism: Diabrotica balteata (assembly GCA_918026665.1). Classification (NCBI taxonomy): domain Eukaryota; kingdom Metazoa; phylum Arthropoda; class Insecta; order Coleoptera; family Chrysomelidae; genus Diabrotica; species Diabrotica balteata. The sequence goes on from OU898280.1 coordinate 39,014,409, forward strand.
GTTATTCATAACTCAGGTGGCTTTACAAAAGGTAAACGAATGAGCATAAAAGCACAGCTGTTTTTAAAACTTAATATTATTAGACAAATTGTGGATATCCATTACCGCTTGTCTATAAAATGAATCAGAAGACTATGCTAAAATATGATACGGCAGGAAAAACGGCAATGTAAAGCAAATATGATGATTTTGTCACAGCATAAGAATATTGCCTCGTACTGTTATATAGCAATTTGTTGTCACAAGTTTATAGTTTTTCGAAAAATGAACTCAGATTTAAACATTTAAACGTCAAATAAAATATAAAAACCTATTTAACCTTATTCCCAGCATTATTCTTAAACACTGACATAACGTCACAAAAAAATAATTTTAAAAAATCATTGCGAAATTCAAAATTTATATTTATACCGGTATCTCAGAAAATAATAATATTTGTATAAAGTAGAGTCATATTTTGAGATAAAATCTTCAATTCAGAGCAAAAAACTGAGCACACAAATATTTATTATTTTATGTACTATGTTGTAAAATAAGTATACTCAAAACAAATAAATATTATCTACCAAGTGCTCTACTCCAGTTTAATATCTTCTTCTTTTTCTTCCTTCTTTATAAATAGGCTTAATGCCTGTTTTACTTCGGTTTTGAGCCTCAATTGACGTTGTCTGACCATCTTTTCCTCGGTCGTCCCAATGATCTCCTTCCATTTGGCGATTTGTCTCTTGCTATTCGTACTATTCTATTTTCTGTCATTCTTTCGAAGTGTTGATTCCATTCCGCTTTTTTCTTTTGGTCCACGCGTTTATTTCCTCTAAACCACATTTCGCTCGTATTTCTTCACTTCTTACTCTTTCTCTTAGAGTTTAGTTTGTTATTTTTCGTAAGACTTTCATTTCTGTTGTTTCTAGCAGTCTTTGTGTTTTCGCCGTATCTGCTCTTGTTTCCGCTATGTATGTCATTATCGGTCTTATTGTTGATTCTTATATCCTCAGTTTCATATCAGTTTAATATAAATGCATAAAATATTATAAAAATTTCGTCATAGTTGTAAATTTATATTAGATAAAACCAAATGTAGAGCATATAGTGAAATTTGAATATCTTAGAATAACTAAAACGAAAGAGAACATTATTGATAAGGAAAAGCCAGGCCCATCGCTAAGAAAGTGAGAAAGCAATTGGCAAAAGCAAAGGGTACTTTGTACTAAAGTAGCCGTACTCTAAAGCATAAGCATGTCATTTTCTACTCTTTTAGTAAGTGATAGATCCGACCGTTACTTGATAAAAATTCATTTTATCTAACAATAAAAGATGTATGCGTTTACACGTTATAGTTTGTAACTGAATAAGTTAAGGACGGGAGAATTGTTTGTCTCAAGTTGGCCATTCAGAATTATGTCTTTATTTTTTAATTTGCTAATTTCCATAGATTCTACTTTTCATAGAATCTAAAGGTAGCTTTAGGGCTTTATTATAAATATACTTTTTTAGGAATGAAAATACGTAAATAGAACCTGGAATATGCATGCAACGTAACCTTTGATCTCTGAGATAAACCCAACTCCTGAACAATGGCGCCGATATATGTAGTTAAAATTTTGTACACCTATTTTAACCGTTTATTTCCTTATTATCCATATATGAGTTGTGACCGATATTACAAACTCATTTATTTTTCACAAAGAGACTCTATGTATATTAACTACATTTATTACTATACAAATCTGATCGAAATATTGTCTAAAAGTAACAGTATGTAAAATTAAAATTTTTAATGAAAAGTAAAAGATTAGCCATATTTTATAGGGTTTAAAGATCGGCCAAATCGGCCTTTTTAATGCCAACTATCCTAATTCCGTCTATAAATATTAGAGAAGGGAATATCCAGAGATAAAGATAGGTACTTTACTTTACTTAACTTTATCAGACATATGCGGTTAACACAAATGTGACGTATTTCTAGTGCAGGAAACACATTGAGGGCCAAACATAGGCAAACAAGAAAAGAAAAACTTAAAATGAGAGGGGACAAAACCAGTCAGCTAAGGGAATCTTTCAACGGTGTTGAGCTTGGATCTGTTATCTACGTATATAATGAACAATATTACGGCTCCTGACTAAACATCTGAGCACAAAACTAATTCTAAAATTTGGATCAAAAATACAACAATGGCTTGTATTGTCCGGGTATGCCTACACAACATAAGATTTTTCGTATCATTCAATGGTAAAAATAACAGATGGAAAACGCAGAAGAACGGTCTCCTTTGGGGTAGCGTAATGGTACCTACACTGTATAATAACAACCCATACCAGTAAATACTAGGACTTTTATTATGTAGACGATACATCTATATTGTTGCACAACCAAAAACTTTTGTTGCTGAAGTATAGAAAAATCTAAATCATACTTTAAACACAATAAAAATAGACTATGAATTAATTTTAAGCCAAACCTCAGAAAAAGTCATATGTCCTGCTTTAATGTCCCTAACAGAGATGCTATTAAAAATCTAAACAACCAATAGTGTCATGAAATTTTTAAACTCTAGACTTGCTATAAATACCTTGAAGATAGTTTGTATCACACTTTGTCATTCATAGAACATTGTTTAAAACTAAAAGGCAAACTGAGGACCAGAAAAATAGTCTCTGCAAACTTGTCAACTAAAAATGAGAAGCATTCTTTCATCCTTAAAACGTAGACGCTTGCACTCTATGCTTCTGCTACCGAATATACCTTGCAAATATGGATGACACCAACACATATTTAACACGTAGATTTAGCTATAAATTAGACAGCCAAATTCAGCGAATATTAAGACACACACACACACACATCCATACATAAGCTCTACAATATCGTAGCTATCAATTCACCTAATATCCGAAGATAAGTAGCTAGACTGCTAGAGAATAAAAGATACAAAGTCTAGAATCGCAACATCCACTCAACGAATACCAGCTCAATTTATGACTAAAATCGAGAAAAAACTGAGAAAGATTATTGCAAATTTGACACTAACTCCACGTTTATTGATTACATATTACCCCTAAATAGCAGATAAAACATTTAGAAGTATGTAATATTGGTGAACTGGTACATTCTTCTTATATAAATTAAGCATTCTTCCCTCTTTTGTGCACTACTACCAATTTTTACATGAAAATATCTATTTTTGCACTTAAATATTTATTTTAAGATAACCTATCCAGAATTATACGTAGTACACAGATAAAACCAGAAATAAAATAATAAAGAAGCTGTATACAAGATATCGTAAAACAATGGATTAACTAAAAGTTCTTATTAATCGTATTCTTAAATAAAACGTATAAAGACATATTCAGGTTAACAAAATACATTAGGAAATATTCGCATATGAAAAAACACGTCCAACTTGGTAATGAAATCCTTTTGTATTTATAAAGCTATTTTTAGAATAGCAGGTACCTGCCAAAAACAGCTATTTGGTATTATACATATCTATTACATATTGTCAATATGATCGCCAACATTCATAACGGATAGGCACATCAAGAAGAAGAAGAAGATTACATATTGTAATGCGTATGAAAAGGAGTCCGTATGAACCGTTTAAAATATATAAAATATATATATCAAGAACGCTGGCCTAAGTGCATAGTTGCCAAACTATCAGAGCTTACTTAAACCGATATTCCTATGGTTCCAATATACAGTGAAAAAGATCTGAACGACCCCTATAATATATACACGTGAACTAAGCGAAATACATTTATGATACAGGGGTACTTATGAGCTCCAAAATTTTATTAAGAATTATGAAACTATACGTCTTAACGAATCGACAGAGCCAATATTATGGAATGGTCATGTGAGCTCCGTATATCGGTGTCCACTTGACCACGGAGCTCACTTGAACCTGAATTTTAACATGGGCGGAGTTCACTTTATGCCGTAAATATATATATATATATATATATATATATATATATATATATATATATATATATATATATATATATATATATATATATAGAGAGAGAGAGAGAGAGAGAGAGAGAGAGAAAAACGATAATACGTTTTAACACGAGTTGATAGTAAAATAAAAGTAAAAGGTATCGGCAGAGCTTGCAACAAAAGCAACAACAATGTAATAAAACATGTGTATAATGTTATACTTATTTTCGGTTTTACTTATATTCGGTTTCTTTTTGGCGGCTCCATAATTTTTTAAATCATTGTCAAGAGCTGCTAAAAAATACAAAATATCTTACAAAGTTTAATTTGAAAGAAAAAATTTTTGGTAACTCATCAAATAAAATTAGTTTGGTATATAAAACTGCTGCTAACATATTAAAAAAAGTATGAATATAAAAATGTTTTAATCTCATAATCCTTCTCTGAATTTTTATATAATTTTGAAAAAGTTTCTTAATACAAAAACAATTGAATTTATAATTAAATTTGAATATTGACAATTACAAATAGGCCTAAATTTCATAAACCCCAAATTAAAAATTTTTATTTTTGACAATTACATTGCTAAAAATAAAATTTTGTTCAAAAATTCTTTTTTGTTTAGTAACAAAAAAGAAGAAGATTTATTCACCATTGACAAATGTCTGAAATAATGTAACAAATACCTGGAAAATTAAATTAAAATGTGTTATTTTACTGGTTTCATATATAAATTACATAGAAATAATATAATTATAAATTTTGCTTAGGTTTTGAATTTCTGACATTTGTTTAAATTATTATCACTTTTGCTAATACAAACCATTTCCAAAAGTTTTCTTTTGAATTTATTACTTTCTACTACTACATAAAATTTTAATATTATCAAAATCCATAATATGGTCTTTCTCGATTACATGCTCTGCCAAAGCACAAGATGGTAAGAAATAATGTGATTTGAAAGATTTCTTCTTTTCTCACCAACATACTCAGCTTCACATTGAGTATAACTAATGCTGTATACTACATAAATAAAATGAAAATAAACAGGAGAAAATGTATGATAAAAAGATAAAATGTATGAGATATGTGGATGATTGTATAGCTCTCATACAGGGAACCCAAGATGATGCTTTACAGATTCTGGATGATCTCAATAACCTCCATTCTAAAATCTCTTTTACTCTGGAACCAGAATGTGACAATAAGTTGAACTTCTTGGATATGACTATTTCCCGTAATAAAAATTCTTTAGAGTACAACATCTACAGAAAATCCACCCAAACAGATCACGTTATACATGGAACGTCTAATCACCCAACTCAACATAAAATGGCTGCTTTCAACAGTTACATTCATCGGTTACTTAAATTTCCTATTTCTGATGATAATTTTAATACAGAACTTAATACTCTTAAGCAGATTGCTTTCAATAATGGCTATGATCCTAACATTATATACAAACTTCTAAATAGAGCTAAACTAAAAATTGCAGAAAAGCTTGCATATTCATCACAGTTTTTTCAACCTAATGCTTTAGATAACATCAGATATTTCTCCTTCACTTATATTAGTAGCATTTCCAATAAAATATTTACACTTTTTACTTCTACAATTGATAACATCAAAATTTCCTTTAAATCACATAACACTTTAGGTTCCCTCTTAATCAATACTAAAGATATGATGAATACACTTGATAAAAGTGGTATTTACAAATTAAAATGTGATGATTGTGATGCCTCGTATGTAGGTAGAACCATCAGAGAGTTATCCACAAGAGTCTCTGAACATTTGAAAAGACCAAATTCATCAAGTTTTGGTCAACACTTAGTATCCGGCAACCACAATTTTAACATCAATTCTTTTTCATCTATCTTACATGACATTAGTAGAAAGAGAAACCTATCTTGAGTTAGATTTATTGGAAGATTTGGAGATTACAAGGGAAACAAATAAAAACTCTCACTGTCTTAATACTCAAATCAATTTAAATTGTACTAAATTTAATCCTATATTTAAAAACTTTATTACAGCTTCACTTCGTAAAGGACCCAGCTCGACTGTTCAGACTTCATGCACTGAGCATTTCAATATTAATTTTAAAGTTCTTCCATTGACTGTGGATTCAACTAAACTACTTGGATTATAACCCATTTATATAGTTTGCTTTCAACTTTTATTTTAACTTTTAGAAATTTAACTACATATTCAGATTGTTCCTTTTTTACAGTACTGATAGTGCTTGGTGGACTATTTTATTGTAGTCAACCATCCACTGTCTAATATATTGTTTAGTCTTTTCTTACATTCATACTTTATGTCAACTTCAATTGCTCTCAAACTAACATCCTAATTATTATAGACATGTTTGAGTGTGAGATTTGGATTATTCAATCTACATAAAAAATATACTATATAATTTTATATTTCATCAGTTGATTTCCTATAGTGGTGTCAGTTGGACCTTTGGTCAATACTTAGTTTCATAGAATTTTGAAAGGTGCAGATCACATAACTGCCCTTTACAAGCTGTCATTTGTCACATGTCATCTCAATATTTCCGCCAGACTGGGAGCCCATTCTGTCTCCGACTTCTATATAACATGTAGCTTCTACTTGTTAAAAAATTTTAAAGTGTTTGTTTGTCTTTGTGTATTGTATTGTTATGTCCAAATTTACATGTATGACATTCTACTCATGTCGGATAGGCCACAACTGACGAAGTAAGTCTATAAACGTTTATCACATAAAAACTTTTTTCAACCATAAACTTGGAGTTTTTTATCCAAGTGAATTAATTTTTCTTTTTATAAAAAACGTTTCTTGGCTTATTTCAGATGCCCCTGAAAATGATCTATTGATCGAAAGTACTTGGCAAGATTTAGTTAATTACTGTGTTCGATAGTTGCCTTCTATACCATCAAAGTTTAATATTATTTTTGTCTATCCTTTTATTTTTTCTTGACATCTTTATAACTCCCACTAGATTTCGTTATTCTGAAACTTTTTTTTTCTGATACCCGGGTATTTTAAATAATTATTGACGTTAGTGCAAAATATAATTGCAAATATAATTAAACATTTTGATTAGGATAAATACTTTTTAATTTTACTTTACTAAAATCAGTTTATTATAATTTTATCGTTTATAGTAGAACTCCAATTTGTACCTCGTCTACAATAGCTATCTTCTTAATTTCGGTCCATTTTTTGAAAAAATATAGCCTTTTTTACCGAAACTAATGTTGATTGCTTTTTGTAAAGCAAGCCGTATGATTGTCCCGAAGGAATTATAAAGCAATTTTAGCTGATGAATGTTTCCGCTAATCTTTGCCATTTTAATAATGCACTTTTAATTGCACCATTGTGAAGTAGTTACTCATGATTTACTGTCGGACTCTGGAAGTTTTATACTTTAAAATGGGCCAGCACTTCCGAGCCAACGTCACAACGACACTGAATGCTCTCTGGTTGTAATTCTTCCAGAAAACCACTGATTACAGTTTCTAATCTAATTAAACCAGTTGTCTGGTAAATCTTTATTGTTAAAGAATAGTTTGACAATAATAATTAATACAGAAGAATCTAATTTATTTATGCCAAATGAAACATCGATTTTCAAAAATTTAGCAAAAATATAGAACGAAAATAAAAAAATATTCAACAAAATCGGAGATATAACAAAATCCATAAATTCCATTGAGTTAAAATTACAACCACAAAAAAAATTGTTTTATACAAAAGTATGACGTCATCGGCATTACTCCATACCATTTAATTTGCAGTTTGTAAGAATTTACAACAGGCAAATGTTAATGACAATAACAAAACCTTTAGAAAGGCAGTGAATATTAACAACAAAAATTCTTAAGCGTAGATTAATATATATTGGCCTTAATTGGCATACCAAAAGCCCTTGTATAATTCTAGCTGCGTCTCATAGTTCTAAACCTTTATCATACGCTTCCGCGTCAGTGCACAATCATTTACCTGCATGAGTCAGGAATCTGATTGATATCCAAATTAGTGCTCTAGTAATGTACCAGTGCAATTAATTGTAAAATGCTTTAGACAGCCAAAAAAATGTGGATGTACATGTTGGATTTATGGAAATGTGGATTTATGTTTGTTGTTATATTTTGGATTTATGCAAATAAAACGCCATCTTAGAGATTTTTAACACAAAATCGAACAGTTAGATAATTTCTAAACCATCAACTGGTCAATATTCATGTCCTAAAATTTTTTTGTACCAAAAAAATCGTGTTTTTTGTTAAATTTTTATTTATAAACTACGATTACAAAATAAAGTACCGTAACTGGTTGAAACACAAATTAAAGGTCTTTTTTGCATTTTTTGCATACTTGAACACAACATTGTAAACATACAGAAATTTTACACTATGCGCAATCATAGTTCGTTTGTCTGTATTTCTTGGCTAGATAGAGATGAACTCTTTCTTTTTCGATTCTCATTGGCTGAGGAGGCTCTTCTTCTTCTTTAAGTTCCATCTTCTATCGAAGGTTGGAAATCATCATGGCTATGCGGACTCTGTTGACTGCCGCTCTAAAAAGTTCTGCACTACTGCATTCAAACCATTCCCTTAAGTTCCGCTTTCCTCGGATTTTGCCCTGCATAATAAGTTGTAATAATGCGTATTTTTGCGCTCTCATCACATGTCCCGAATACTCAAGTTTTCGTCTTTTAATAGGTAATATTATTTCCGCCTCATTTCCTATCCTTCTAGTTACTTGAATGTTAGACATTCTTTGAATCCTGAGGAGGCTCAGGAACACCTAAATATTTAGTGACAAGAATATCTGCCGCAATAGCTCAAATCTATCGGAACAAATTGGAGATATATATTCTTCTCTTTATGTGTGTAATGTACAAGCTTTGGCTAATTAAAAGCACTAGGAATTCTAGGATAGAGACCACTCTAGAAAATATATTCAGCAAAATAAATTGACAGAACAAAGGCCTATTCATTGATGGAGAATACCTCAGTCATCTAAGATATGCAACCGACATTGCTCTAATTGCTAATAACCCTACAGAACTACAGGAACGTATAAGCTACCTAAATGCAGCTAGCAATGAAGCTGGCCTAAAAATGAACTTGACAAAAACAAAAACAATGTACAACGAGCTAGTAGATTATAGTTTATTCGTCTTCCGGGTTTGGACCGTGTCATTTGTGAGTGACCCGAAAGTGGGTTCATCTCGACGTTTCGCTACAATTGTATGTAGCTTCTTCAGGAGAACAAAGAAAAGGAAAAAAGAAAACAAAAGAACAGGAAGATGGGTAGTTAGCAACGGTAACTCAGTTACTCAACGCAACCAGAGGCGAATACTAACTACCAAGATGGGCATTTGGTCACAGTAACTCAACTACTCAACGCAGCCAGAGGTGAAAACCAAATGCCAGGACAGGGATTCACGTCCAACAGCTCAGAACACTAACGCGTCGAGAGGCGGGGAGTGAATGGATTCACTAATTACAACTAACTACAACTAAGTTTTACCTACTATTAAAAAAAAAAAAAAAAAAAAAAAGGTTCTCTGCATGAGTTAATATACACAAGTAAAACATGCTATCAACTAAGTTTTACCTACTATTTTTACAATAAATTTTAAAAATTTTATAATGTATTGTGTCCATAATTGTATATTTTAATGTTTTAATGTGTGTTATAAATGTTGAGTGTAAATGCTTATATAAATAATCTCAACGACTATGTCTTGAAAAAGGAATAAAACCATTCCGAAAGCTCGACAAAAAAGTCAAAAGAGTGTTTTTTTAACATCCCGGCCAATATTCTGACTGCAACCCTAATAAACTGTTTTATTTGTATATATATATATATAATATATATATATATATATATATATTGAGGGATTCTACAGTGTTCACTGCCTTCCCTCGCTCAACCGTTTTCATCTCTCTCTGTTGTCCCATTCTCCATCGTTTAGGCGTCTCTTACTCATGGCGTCGTCTACTTCGTTCCTCTAGGATTTTCGGAGTCATCCTCTTTCTCTCCTTCCTATAAAACTTTATTTGGTTATTCTCTTTATCCATCTGCTATTACTTGTTCTTCTTACATGTCCATACCACTTTAGTCTTTTTTGTTCTATATATCTTAGTATGTCTGTTTCTATTGATGTTCTTTGCTTTATTTCGTCATTACTTCTCTTATCCATTTTTGTTATTCTGCATCATTTTCGCAGGCATTTCATCTCTGTTGCTTCTATCTTACTGCTGTTTTTTTGGTTTATAATCCAATTTTCAGCCCCATATGTCATATTACTTCGCACTAATGTTTTATAAATCTGTGTTTCTGTCTTCATATTTAGGTGTCTTTCCCACCATACTGAGTAAAGTTGTCGGATTGCTACTCTTGTTTCTCCTAATCTTTGCGTAATTTTTTCCTCTGTTGTTGCCTTTTTCTTGATTATAAACCCCAAGTATTTGAATTTGTCCTTTCTTTTGATTCTTACGTTGTCATCAATCTGTAGATCTTGTATGTCTCTTTCACTTGTAGATAGGTACTCTGTTTTTGCAAGGTTAATATCTAATCCAGCCTTGGTATATTTTTCTCTTAGTTTCTTCATCATGTAGCTGAGGTCGTCTTGGTCTTGTGCAATCACTACTTGATCGTCTGCAAAGCTTAACATATATAGGTTTTAGTTTCGTATCAGTACTCCCATGCCTTCACATTTTCTTTCCCATGTAATCAAGGCTTTCTCTAAGTATATTTTGAACAGAATTAGAGATGTGAAACGACCCTGCAGGAGCCCTTTAATTGTGGTGAAGTCTCCTATGATTTTTGTTCCCAGTTTAATGGACACTTTATTTTCTTTATATAGAGCTTTTGCCTTTTATCGCTTGCTCTATATTTTCTCGCAGTATCTTCCCATATAATCTTCCTATTGATGATATTGCGCTTATTTCTCTGTATTTTTCGCATTTTCGTAGTTTCATTTTTTATTTGTATCGTTCCTAAATAAACTTTTCTTAAAATTAAACCATTTTGGTGAGTACGTAAAATTTACGTATAGTTAGCGTTTACGTATGCTAAAGAAACTAAAGAAAAAGGTAATAGTGAAACTTAAAGACACTTAAAGTTCAATGATTTTTGTTCCCAGTTTAATGAATACTTTACTTTCTTTATATAGAGCTTTTGCCTTTTATCGCTTGCTATATATTTTCTCGCAGTATCTTCCCATATTATCCTTTCTATTGATGATTTTACGCTTATGTCTCTGTAGTTTTCGCATTTTCGGAGCGATGCATGTTAGGTTTAACGAAGAGAGATCAAAAAGTAATAGAATCGATTAGACAGAACACAAAGGTCACTGATGTAATCCACAGAAATAAATCTTTAAAATGGCTGTGAGTTAATTCAGCGAGCAGAATTGACAATAGATGATTCACTACAATTACAGTGTGGTATCCAAAAGGCGTCAAGAGACCAATAAGACGTCCAGACAAATACGCTGAGAATGATGATGATGATGTTGATAATATTCACCAGCACTTCGCATGGCGTAGATGACGCTTAATTTTCACGCTGTTTTCAAAACTTAAGCAGGTTTTTCTATTAAGAGTAAATATACAGAAATATATCACTTAAAATCAAGCCGTTCAGGCAATGAGTTTAGTTAGAGATGTTCTAGAAGGTACCGTAACGAGATCTGTTTTGAACGTATAATCACACAACGAACAGGAAAGCATTGCAACGTTTTTGGAAAACTCCAATACAAACAAACAAAAAACAATTTAAAGATGATAATTTTGTTGTTCCTCAATATTCCGAGACACCCCATTTCTACCAGCAATAACGCCAATGATTTGATTAGAGAAGTACACGCTGGCGATATTTGTGATCATAACGTTAGACGACGTCTCAAAAAATTAAACTTGATTAATTGGAAGCTTGATACTGGACCTCTTTCCGCTAGACAATACCGAGTTTGAAGTTTAAGTACCAGATAGTAGTTCTAGAGTTTTGTAGATTTATTTTCATAATAAGTCAAATATTTTTTTTGTGTGGTAATAAACATTGTTTGAATTAATATCCGTCTTTATTAACATTTACACGAAATTGAGTTGGAAGTTAATACATTAAATAAATAAAAATAATATAAAATCTACAACAGTAGATAAATATAAAGTTTCTTTGTTCCGGTCCTGGTTTCACAATAATTGCGCAATCTGCTGTATGCAGTTGGCAGTAATAATTAATAGCCTCGGTATATATTAATAGTTGAGATATCTATCAATTGTGCACATCAATCAGATCTGCCGTTCCTGAAGGCACTACGCGTGCTATGGTGTAATGGCAGATGCAAAATGCAATATGCATTACATTTGAAACAGTATACAGAGCGATTGTGCATGCAAACGTGCTAAATTTAAATTATCACCCAACTTTGGAATTGATAATTAAATAATTAATTTTAAAAAGTTCATTGACAGCAATTTTTATCCAAAAAGGAGTGTTTACAAAAAATAGGCTACAAATAAAAAAAGAAATATAAAATTAAAACATAAGTATGCATACATAAAATAGTATGTATGCATACAATACAATTAAAAACCGTTTTTTTCCGATCTAAAAATACGTACAAATAAGAAAAGAAGGATGTTTACAAAAAATAAATAGTAAACTTTATAAGAGAGAATACATAAACTTTATTGACAGCAGTACTAAATAATAATGTAGTCGATTATATTTACCACTAGATTTTTCAGGTATGGTGACTAACAAGCAGAATTGCTTATAAAAGGAAAGAAAAAGAAGAAGCATCAAGAGTATTGGCTAATACCAGAAATCTTTTACATTCTTTAATAAATACTACGTCTTTAATCATCCATTTAATTACTAATCTTAAGTAATTGAAAAAAATCCTTATAAATCTGTTTTCTAAGACTAGTCCTTTCAACATAAGCCCTAACCAATATTTTCAATGCCACCTTTAAAGAAACAATTATTTAAAATTAACCTTGCTCTCCTAGCTTTCAAACCATCATAAACCCACTATTCAACCAGTTTATCAACAACCTTTTTTTAGAACTATTTAATCGACACAACTTCAATAAAAGTTTTTATCCTGATGCTTCTAAACGTAAACTGGTATTGATAATACAGTTGTTTAAAAGCGGTATAATTTGCCTACCACATGGGAATCACTTATAGGGGATTGAAACGGGGACTGAACAATTACTGGGATAGAGATAGGCCGAGGAAACAAACCGAAACGTTTGCGAACGGCCACTCTTGGTTTGGTTAAAGAGCTGGGTCGTAAGTAAGTGAATATAAAGAGGAACTAGATGGGGTAACTACAAAGAAAAATAAAAAAATACTTACAGAAATTTCCTAGGCAAAACACACACAACAAAGTTCCTAAACAATTTGAAAAGTTCGCCGTTTACAAAAATCTTGCTGGATGGAAAGGCTTTTCTTTTACAGTATCACTGGTGGATGTATTTCCTTTAAGAAAGTTTTTGGGATCAGAACTGAACGAAACACTGCAAACACCAACTGTGTCCCACTCAAGCTGGAATTGATTTACCATTTACCATGGAACATAAAAATGGACAACTGGACCGTGGAAATAAACGATTTTTTTATAGTTCGAACTAATTGGGGCTTCGGATTATCCTGGAAGACAACAAACTGCAATCCTCAAAACTCGGCTACTCAATTTCTTCTTTAAACCATTGGGCCTCTTAATGGAAACATTATCATACAAATCTCTCAAATAACATACAGCACAAAACAATTGGTGATAAACTTAACAAAAAACTGCCAAATTACATATTAAGCATAAATTCACCTTTCAAATAAAAAAAAGTTCGGCGTTGAACACTACACGCCCACTACGATCTTTTCAAATCTAAATTCAAACTTGACTGTCTTTCTTCGCCTCGGTTTTATCAACCTTCATAACCCTTCTAACCAATTCTCGCTGCTGGTCAATTGAAAGTTTTTTAATAGCGCCTTTTAGGCGACTATGAACATTAAGAGTGTTTGGCTTTGAAAAATATAAATTAAAACGTAAATATGACAATTATTTAACTACCGAGTTAAAATGTCTCTTAGAAATGTCGCAAACACTTCATAAACAAACTTCAAGGAATTTTTAAACATAACAGTCATTTTATACATTTTTACATAATGACCACACTTTAAAAAGACGTTATTACTTTTAAAACACTTATTTATATATTACAATAATTACTAACTTTAAGTAAAACCATAAATTGTAAAAGCAATATATATTTTTCGTGCCATATCAGAGCCATATCAGAGCTATCCGACGTTTGCGATTACCATTGCAAAAGTTTCTCGATCTTCTGCCACATAAACAAAAATTTATTTAAAACCTAAAGGATGTTAACAATATGTGAGACAATTACAAAAGCTCTAACAAGAAGAAATGCTGGTACGTGATTTACGTGAAGTAAATTTAGTTGTAAACTTAGATAGGTAACCAACATTACTTTTGAATTTAACAATAGACTGGTAAAGAGGGAACGCTAGCGAATATTGAAAGTCTTCCTTCCGAAGGGTAAATAGGGTGATGTAAAGTGTATGCCAAGATTACGTTAAATTATTATCACACCTGCATATCGCACGACATAACTACTTATAATAAGTGCAGTAACAACAGAAGCATACATTATTTTAAAATATATAATAGTAAAGAAAGAAAATCTAGCAAGGTAAGTTGAGTTAAACTACCGCATTAAATTAACTTGAAAGTTTATGTTTATGGAGGAAATTTAAGTCTCTGACGGCAAACATTCAAAACTATTTCAATATCATTTGATTAAGTATTACTCTTTTTGCATGTGTTTAAAAGTTTAACATCTAGATTGAAATAAAAGTGGTTTGTTGAGAGAATATGAGTGGGCCAAGCAGAGTTACATGGGCTGACTTTGGTAGATTAAATACCATTTTCAAGTCTACTATCCCAGTTTGTTTAAAAAGAAAGGTTTTCAACCAGTGCGTTTTACCGGTTCTTACATATGGTGCAGCAACACTGACTCTGACAAAAAGAACAATAGATAAAATAAGAGTTACACAACGTGCTATGGAAAGATCATAATTAGGTATTACCGTCAGAGATAAAGTACCAAACCTAAAAATAAGAAGAAGAACAGGAGTCATAGTTACAGTTGAAAAAATAGCCATGGCTAAATGGACTTGGGCCGGACATGTTGCCAGCTTAACGAATGATAGATGGACCAGAAATATTCTGGAATGACAACCAAGGCAAGATGCATATCGAAGCAGAGGACGACCACCGACTAGATGGACGGATGACATCAAGCGTATCACCACAAACTGGATGCAAGAAGCTCAAGATAGAAGTAGGTGGAAAATTTTACGGAAGGCCTACGTTCAGTAGAGGATAAATATAGGCTAATTGATGATGATGATGAGTATTATAAATGTGCATGTTCTTGTATTTGTCATTATTTTAGATGTTCTGAAATGTGGGTATTTATTCTCCTGCCGCTTTGGTCGATGTAAACTGTTTTATAAAGAAGCACAACAAAGCTTGCACACTGCAGACTTTTGTAGCATATGAACTACCTCTTTTGATTAGTTTCTTTGATTAAAGGTCTGATGTTCATATGTGAATCTTGGTGACTACGATAATCAAAAAGAAAAAAGATAGACGCCACTGAAATGTTCCGTTGGAGAAGAATATTACTTACTCCTTGGACTGACCACAGGACAAAAATTTCCTAATTAAATAAGCCTAATTAAAAGTCGGCAAATGGCTATCCAGCAAAGTACATCTTCAATAATTAAAATATTTTGGACATGTTATAAGAGCACACACAGAAAATATGGAAAGACTTATTATTTAAAAAGCGTAGAAGATCACAAAAAAGATCTCCAAAAAGATGAAGCGATTAAATTACAACCATATACGACATCATAAGATCACTACACTGCCTCTGGGGGTCAGGATTGAAGACAGATTTATATTGGACTTAAAAGCTACAGTATATTGTATTTTAAAATTTTTTAAATAGAATAGGAGTGTGGACCTAGAAAATGTAAAATGTATAAAACTAAAAAAAAATTTAGGTGATTCTTGAGAAATTATAGAAAAAGTGAGTCTATTTTTTTTATAAACTTTCCAATATTGTTTATTACTAAGACGGAGAAGGGAAATATTTAAACCATCATTTTATTATCTTAATTTTTTTATTCAATGCCTCTTTTGATAAGGGAAGTTTGAACGCTCTAGTTAAGAGACTATTAAACGCTGACATTTTATGGGAAAAAAATTGTTTAAATGAAAATTAATCAAAACATCTAAACGGGCAATCAATAAAGAAATTATTATAATAAAACAACCTTTAATAATAATTACTCTCTCCATGCTATTAATATGCTATATAAAAACATTTAGAACACGAATAAACTGATTGTTTCTGTAATTTCTCCAGAACCACCTAAATCCTTTTTTGGTTCCATAAATTTTCTAGGTCACCACTCTCTTTCTATTCAAAATTTCTATTTTGAGAGCATTTTGTTCCCTTTGGCTGATAAATAATTTTCTTTTGTACATTGCATCCATAATTAATTATTATAGCATCCGCCCGATTGATCAATTCGTTGTATTTCGCTTTTAGCTTCATCGATGTCAATATTATATATCCGTGGTTATCAAATATGACTTAAAATTGATTAAAACAGAGAAAGTGAAAATAAGTGACACAACAGTCTAGTAAATTGAAATTGAGTAAATAAACAACTAATAAATATTACTTACATGCCGATACCAGGATTATTATTTGGTGATTTAGAAAAGTCTAAAGTAGTAGTCTAAACTATCCTGGTAAACTGGGGACAGGTGATTTTCGGTTTTATTGTAATTATTTAACAAATAGAGATAAAGTTCTTGAGGGCAGAAATATAACAAATAAACTAAGAAGTAGGTATTGTGTAGATTGTTTATTGAAATAATTGTAAAGTGTTATATTATTTAAAAGTTATTTACATTTATTTAATAGGTATAGTTTGGAAATTGGACAAACAGATCTCATTCAAAAAGACACAACAGACATTTAATTTAAAAGGGGGCACTTGGTGGCACTACATAACTTCTAAAGAGAGGAACTGGTAAAAAGACGAGTTTTTTGTTGTTTAATAATTTTTTAAGAGGTAAAAGAACTGCCATACTTTAATCTACCATTTACTTGTCTCTTTTACCTCTTAAAAGTCTATTATCTAACAAAAAACTGGTTCTTTTTGCCAGTTCCCATCCTTATAACTAATGTAGTGTCACTAAGTGCCCCTTTTTATTTTATATATGAGTTGTGTCTTTTTGAACGTATTCTCTTTTTCCCTAAGTGTCCTTAATTGTTTTTAATTTTTAACTTTAATTTATTTCAAAGCACGTGGTGATCGTGTGTATTGAGGTATAAAAAAATGCTTATTAAAAGCTTAAAACTTTTATTTTAAAAAAGATCTTTTCGGAATAAACTCATTCCATCATTAGTTTAATAAAAAGTTGTCAAAAAAACGTATGGCCACGTGAAAACATAGTAGAGAACTCCGTATTAAAAAACTATCCTCAAGGTGTTTATGAAGGTAAATGCAATAGACTGTTGATTTGTAGATAAACATATTGAGGATAATCATAAACACCTTGAGGATAGTTTTTAATACGGAGTTCTCTACTATGTTTTCACGTGGCCATACAATGTTTTTTTGACAACTTTTTATTAAACTGATGATGGAATGAGTTTATTCCGAAAAGATTTTTTTTTAAATAAAAGTTTTAAGCTTTTTATAAGCATTTTTTATACCTTAATACACACCACCACCACGTGCTTTGTATTCAACAGGTATACTAGCCACTTCTGGATATCTCCATTTCATGGTTTGTTCCAGGTTCACTTTTAATTTTAATTTATTTGACATCACAACAATTCTGTCCTAATTCTAGACCAAATCAATTTATCATAATTTGATAATGATAAGTTGAAGTTATTGCACACTTAAAAATTATACATTCACCTTCATTTATTATCATAGAGCTGTCTGTTCTAAATAAATTTAAAAAAAAATTAATAAATTAATACACGTTTCCAAAATATACCTATTCCATAAATGTAAATAACTTTTAAATAATATGACACATCACATTTATTTCAACAAACAATATGAACAATACGTACTTCCATTCCTTAGTTGTAACTATCTCTTCAACAACTTTCTCTCTATTTGTTAAATAGTTGACAATAAAATCGACGATCACTTATCACAAATTTACCATGATAGTTTGAATTATGTTTTCTAAATCACTAAATAAAAATCCTTGTATCGGCAAGTAAGTAGTATTTATTAGTTATTGATTTACTTTATTTCAAGTTACTAGATTGTTTTGTGTCACTTATTTTTATTTTGTCTATTCTTATAAATTTTTAAGTCATATTTAATACACACACAGACATATAATATTGCCATAATTGATGTAATTTCTTTACCAGACAGCACTCTAATACGGGTTTTTATAATTTCAGCATTTAAGTTACCATGTACCTTAAGACCTGAAGATGCATAGCAAATTTTAGTATGCGAAACCGGACTTGGTGGTAGAATAAATAGATTGTGAGTAAGTCTTATTTTTATTTCTTTTACCTATTTTTTTTTGTTATATTTCATTACATAAAACTCTCTTTTAAAGTCTATAATAATAACATAATATATGAAGAAAATAAAAAGTAGATCTGAAGTAATATTCTATATATTTATAATACACAAAAGTTTTTATTTCGTACGAAGTCAATCTAACCAAGTATTCATATCATTAAAATTTTAATAACGACCCGAAGCCGAGTATAGCGTTGGCGCCTAATCCACCCAAATCTGCCATAAGTCGGACAATATCTCACGAGATAAACACCAAAGTTGGTATTAGTGGTTCCCGACATTTTATGGCTTATTCGCATCTAGAGTGCGGTGCTAAATGTCGACTTGCATATCCATTCATATAGAGAAGTCTTACCGCACAACATGATTTACGTTTCGTGTTTTGCTGTTAAAACTTTGGGTCTGTTTTTATCTTAGAAAGTAAGTACGTAGTGAAACTGATAAGAAAGTTAACAATGTAGTATTTTGTACTAAAGGTATCTGAATGACTTGAAGTAGTTTGTAAGTGAAAAGTTGACATTCATCAGAATTTTTCATTTATTAAAAACATTAGCCTTGGGGATTTTTATTGATTTTCAACAATTACAATAAATTTCACTAAACCCTGGCATTTACTTATGTCAACATAGATTGATTTTTTCATAATTACGTTAAATCCAGAGGCAGCTATGGAAAAATGGGAATAAAACAAGAATATTGTCAGTTTATTTAAATGTATTTTGTAGTCTTTTAAAGCTTTTTGCCGTTTGTGGATTAGGCAATGGGTGTGGTAAAGTTAGCAAAGAGAAAATTACTTCAATCATTATTTAGACTTTTTAATTGTGTAAAATCAAATTAAAAAATCGCGAACATGTTGCAATTGTCATGTTATAGTGTAAGAAATATAGTTAAAAGATACAAAACTACAGGTTCGATCGTCACAAAACCTAGAAATGTACAAAAAATTAAAATAACCGAAGCAGATGGTGAGTGGTCAAAAGAGCATAACGATTGGACTCAGTCGCAATGAGATTCAATATACTGTAGTGATAAGTCCAGATTTGAAGTGTGTGTTGACAACAGTAGAAGTCGCGTCATTCGTCGGAAAAATGTAGCTTTCCATCCCGACTGTCTGGAGAGAAAAGTCAAATTTCTTGTATCTGTCATAATCTGAGGCAGAATGCTATCTAAAGATCTGGCAAAGTTACATTTTATCGATGGGATTGTAAACACCGACAAATATTTAAATATTTTACAAGAATCTATTTTACCAATTATGGAACACCATTTAACAAAAGCGGAAAATTTTGTCTTTCGACAAGATGGCACAGGTTGTTATACCTCACAAAAAAAATTTAAAATGGATTGAAGACCATAGCACGCCACTTCCGGAATGGGTTTCTAACAGTCCTGGCTTGATCCTGATAAAGACTTGCGCAAAATGAAAAAATCTTGCCAGAAAAGAGAAAACATCCTGCCAGGTCCATCAACGAATTAAATTAAAGAAAAAAATACAAAAATATGGAATTCGTTTACATTAGAATTTTATCAGAACTTAGTAGGCATAGTAAAAACTATGACTCGAAGAATTGTTTATCCATCTACGTCAATGTTTAGATTGTGTTTCCACCTTTTTCCGGTTCCGAATAGATTTCTCCGTCCCGTTGGCGATTTATCCCAAACGTTTCTCATATTATTCTGCTTTCTTTCATTCTGATAATATGTTAATTCCATCCTCTTTTCTATTTGGTACCTTGTTTGGCGTTTCAACTTCGGCATAGTCTAATAGTTATATGTCTAAATATTTAAATTTTTATCCTATATATTTCTATAATCATACAATCAACAATAGCAATTTTAGAAATTTTGGACATTTTCCGAAGACCATTGGACAATGGCCTTCAAAAAACAACAATTTATTATTGTTGTAATGTATGTATCGAGAAGAGAGTTTTTCTTTTGACCGAATTGATTTACCTTAACTAGACTACATGCGGGAGCTATATGTGATTTCAGATGTTTTCTGGGTTTGACTTCGCGTTAAATAGTTTTGGTTTTTACAAAAACCATTGTTTTGACGACGTTTCGGCAAGGTCACACTTGCCATTGTCAAGTCAGATTAGTTCTGCTTCGTCTTGATGTTTCAGGTTTTCCTGATTCTCAGTGATTTTAAACGAAACAAACATGTTTACGGCAATTACAGTGACAGTAAACTATTATATACTACAATTTTAAGTAATTTAAATGATGACCTAAAATTAAAATACTTGGAATTATTGATAATTTATAAAGGTAATGCACGAGTAAGTCAAAAAAACAATTGATGTTATTCTAAATGTTGAGACAGAAATTGAAAAAAATAATGTTCTAAACAAATAACAAACCAAAATTGATGATTATTAAGAAATAATACCTACCTTTTTACATTAGTATTTTATTGTCTTATTTGTGTATATGTAAATAAGTACAAAAATGTAAAATTTAAGATTAAGCTAATAAAAACCTCTTTTTATGTTAATTGATTACGCGATAACTCTACACAACGGAAAACTCTATATAACGAAACAATATTTTCTCCGTTGTTGTCTGTTATACAGATGTTTCACTGTACTTTCTTTTTTTGTGATAAAGATATTGACATAATTTGTTTACGATAATGTTTAGAAAAGATTAAGCTATTAGTAGGTAATATTAATAAGATATAGCGTTGTTTCTAATACCTTCCACGGGATGTTGCAGAATTAGATCTAAAAAACAACTTTTATATTTCTAAAAAAAGTGTTATATTTTTTAAAAATCAAATAACAGGTATAAAAGAAAAATAGCTTCAAAATCATAATACATTTGAGTTAATTTTGAAGAGTAGTATATATTTTTTTTAGAAAATATGCAAATGTTTATACAAACATTCTAAAAGTTATTATTTTTGCTCTAAAATAATTGTACGATCACTAATATACTGTAAAATATATCTTTCCTCTTTATTTTTGCTAAAATATTAAAACCTTGACATACTTTGTGAACTTTTCTACGCACTTGACCTTTTTGGTGTAAATATTACTGGCACATTCTATGATTTACGTCCCTACGTTTTCTAGATGTACCTTTAACATACATTTTACATAGGACAGCGAGAAATGTTTCCAAAAATGTATATAAATCTTTTTTAGCCTGACTTAAAAAGTTTTTCTTTCTGGTAAGATTTAAAAAAGTGCCCATTAACATTTATATATTTATTAGAACGTTAGAAAGAAGGATATATCTTCTATACGTTAAGTAAAAAAGATATACAAGATGTTATAATATAATTAAAAATGGTTTTTAAGTCTCCCATATTATCGACTTGGTCCATTTTCAGAGGAAATATTTAACAAAACCAGTCCGATGTTAAACCAAACAGATCAACTGTAGACCAAATATATTTACAAATGGTGTAAGTGAAAACTATTTTGAATAAACCGTGTGAATATTGATCCTTAAATCGATTTCAAAACAATTAAAGAAAAGTTAGATAGAGTGCATAGACAAAAGGTGCTATAGCAAATTAATCTCTCCATACATATAGGGAATCACGGATACAATAAAACACAAATCTGTTTCTTATTTTTTAAGTTTTTGCATGTAGGTATATTAGTTTAAAATCAGTGTTATAAAAGATGCCCTTTGGTACTAGGAACAACTTATAGTAGCATCAAAAACCTTATTATTAACTATTTTGAGTAATAATCAATTTAAGTTTAAACAAAAATGTTTAAATGTGCCCCACCACTGGGGCACAATGTAGCATACTTAGGGGTACAATGTAACATATATAAAAAGGAACAAGTTTTACAATAAACCAATGAGATTGCTTTAAAAGTATGCCCAATAAAAGTGCTATGCTATAGTTTTATTCCAAATCGCATTTCTTTGGTTTTGTTGATGTTTATGCGATTTGGTACCAGAAACAACCAACCTATTATGATCAACGACCAGAAAATTGAGAGAGTAGCGGAATTTGTATATCTGGGCAGCATAATTGACTGTAATGGGGGTACTGAGCGTAACGTACATGAAAGAATAAATAAGGCTCGCAACGCCTACAACATGCTTAACAATATATGGAAATTTAGGATTTACCCAACTAAAACGAAATTAAAAAAAAATCTTCAACACAAATGTAAAAGCTGTATTACTGTATGGCTGCGAAAAGTGGAAGATATCAGCACCCATAGTACACCAATTACAAGTTTTCATCAATAGAGCATTACGAAAAATCCTTCGTATATTTTGGCCTAACCGAATCTCCAATGAAAATTTATGGAACCAAAGCAACCAAGCAAATGTCATATAGCAAATAAGGCGAAGAAATGGAGATGGCTGGGCCACACACTCCGTAGACCGCCAAATGACATTGCCAGGACAGCGCTGGATTGGAATCCCCAAGGCCGACGGAAAGTAGGCAGACCTAAGGGAACTTGGAGAAGGACAGTACTGGACGAAGGGAGAAAAATGGGAAAATCCTGGCACAAATCAAAGCACTAGCCAGAAATAGAGTTCGCTGGAGACACTTTGTGGAAGCCCTATGTTCCTCTTAGAAATTTTGGGACTATACATTATAGTTTTATTCCAATAATATGAAAATAATATAAAAACGAAGAAAAAATAATTCAGACGTTAAATATACTAACTAGCTATTATTTAATTAAATTAGTGTAGTCGATTCCGAAAGAAAAAAAAGGTTTTGGCAAATTTTGCGTTGATCCCGCAAAAACCTGGTTCTTCAAAATCATCCAAATGCTGTTCTCAACGACTATTGATACATCTTGAACTGGTGGCTCGACAAAGGTGTTATGTCTTTTTTTTTCTGAAAAATTTCACTTTAAAATCTTCTCTCGTATAATTTCTTTTATAACAAGTCCAACGTGGAACTTACTATTATGGCTGTTTAAATTATATTCCAGCAGTACATAATTATATTTTTAATGGGTGGCCTATCCTGATTTATAAATTTGTTGTTTTTTAAGAATAAAAATTTCTTCAGTGACATCCAACTTGTCAGTCTCAATATAACGGATTACATCTTCTTCTTTAGATAAAGATGAAACCTCCTCTTCAATTTTTTTTTGGATTTCTTCCTAGTGTCCTTAATAAAATGTGTTGATCTTTTCTCTTTTTGCTATTAATAGGTACTGCAGTTTTATTGTTATTAGCAGTCATTTCTGTAGTATTAATTGCTATCATCCTTTTTTTTTTAGCCGTTTCTATTGTTTTTCGTACATTCTGCCTTGGGAAATACTTTAAAAAATTTTAGGTTTGCATAAGCAAATTTTTACGTTATTGATGGTAGTAGAAGTACTGGGGTCTTGAGAGTTGTTATTCACTCTTGAGAAGTTGGCATCTGTATCGATTTATATTGTTGATTTTTTCAGCAGGAGCGTCACCTGACAGTGGATCCTCTTTTACATGACAAGTATCTAGCAAGTCAAGTGCGCCATTGGTCGATCGGTAAAGTAATTACCATGATGTAATTACCAAAAGCAGCAGTGATGTTTAATGGAATCATTCCTCTTTTGTAAGCAATCTTTACAATGGATTAAACACTCCAACGTCTAACGGTTGCAATTCATAAGTTCCTCCAATGATTAATAACTTTCGTGATTGTCATATAATATCAGAGTGGGCGATTGCATACTGCTTTTTAAGTGGTGGATGAAATGTTTAATAACTTCAAGAAAGAATACAGAACTCATCCAGCCCGATGGATTTGCCAAACCAAGAGTACCAGTGGGGGCTTCCTGCACCATGTGAGGCTTAAAGTGTATGCGTGGAAATATTATGACGGGGCAATTATTTTTTAAGACTTCTGAACTGCATGTGCCTGTTTCCTTTAGATTAAATACTCATGTTTCATCTACAAAGTAAGGAGTTTTGTACACTGCTGGCAAATTTTCAAAAAACACTTTCATTTTGCCCTTGTGAAAGAAGTGGCTCGTGACAAACTATATCCCTCAGGCGTTTTTTGACTAAGCAATGGATTTTTTATCAAAAACCCATAGAACTAATCTTGTCTGGTCGATTTGTTAGCGACCCATGAAATTGGATATTTTATGTTATTTATTACTGCCATGTTATAGGCAACTTTCTTGCATTCCGCCACTGAAAGACCATAATTTTAAAACACATTAGCAGATACTCTCTTAGTTATAGTTACGTAGTTTACATTTTTTAATTTTGGTGCCCGTCTGATATAGTAGCCTTCAGCTCATAGCCGTCAGTCTCGAAAAAAAAACTTTATTGGTTTTTCTCTGACGATTTTGAACCATACTGGAACAAAAATAAAAATATTATTTTGATTAAATATTGATGAGGCACCTTAAAACGTTTTAAAGTACCCTGTCGAGTTATGTTTCATTGTACCCCAAACGTCTATATTTTCTATTTTATGTCAAATGCACAAAGAAGATAACAATTATAGAAAATAAACTCCAAAAAAAAATTCAGTATAAATAAAATATTGCAGTTTTTACCTTAAGATCAAACGATGTCCGTACGTAACAATTTAGTTTTGTCACACAGGAACACAATTTTCTCAGCTGCAGTCAAACTACAACTAAAACTATAACAAAACAAAATGATTACATGCTTGTTTTGTTTTCTTTAACCCGCTTTAAAATAACTAAAATTTGAAATTAAATAATTTGTTTACATTAAAAATCGACACCATGGGAATCTAAATTGGTTGTAGTCATTTGTTGGTCAGATGACCTCTGCAGTTGCAACCAATCGCTTACTAGTGGAACATTATGGGGCCATGAGAACAGAATCAGGTTCGAGATCCAAGGTGGTGTAAATTAAATCACGGAGATATTTCTTTTAATTTTCCCGCTTAAGTTCTTGAGGATCAAGAAACTGTCCGCTAGGTAAAGCAGCACCGACTTTTCGTCGTATGAGTGTTTGCTTTGTTTGAGTGTTTAAAAACCTATTTATTTTAGAGATGAATTGTATCCTTTGTTAGTAGTTAGTAAAGTTAGTGACAGTATGCAGTCAACGAAATAGTATGAGATTAATTAAAAGTAAAGATTGATTTAGTGCAGAATGGGTCATCTTTAAATAGTGGGTATAGAGAAGCTTAAAAGTCACTGTTTTTTATTCTTTTATGTATCCTGTAATAGCAGACAATAACTAAACTAAATATTTTTCTTAAGTGGTTCATATAAAAAGAAAACATCCTGTAACTTTTTTCTGCGTTTTATCATCATTGCTTTTTATATAATGCTGCCCATGCTAGATCTATTTTCCTGTTTAACTCTGTTGTTTGATTATCTCATTACAATTTAAAATTTTTTTATCATGTAATGAGGAAGACTAATCTTCCTCAGTACAACAGCTCTGAAGGTCTATAAGAAGTTGGCAGGTATAAACAAACTGGTCTTACACAAGGACTATACGATCTGCAAACCTTAAGTTGTTCAGAAATTCCCACTTATTATATAAAAAGTTTTACGTAATGCGCTTCATGGCAACATCCATAAAAAAGACAAATAAAAAACCGTTTTCGCGTAAAATGTCGCTCGGAATGCATGAGAGGTGATGGTGAGGGACATTCACTTCAAATGTGACTCGGCGAGTATCAAGTAGGGGACCATCAGTTTGTTTAATTTCGGGTTTTGAAATATAAACAAAAGTAAAGTGCTCCAAAATCTGTAAGGGCTTGTAAAGTAAATTGTTACTTTTAGTAAACAAATATGTATTTATAAATTGTTAATAAATAATTTGAATTGTTAAAACGAAGGAAATTTTTTTTTTGTAAAAATCAAACATGTTAAAATAATTAACATTAAAAATAATTTATTTCTGCAGTTTTATCATAATAATGACATTATTTGATTTGAGAATATATTTTGATTCGAAAGTGACGTGTATATTGTATATTGACGTGTTATTATACTGCTGTATAATGCTCGAAATTGTTTTTTTTTTGAGCTTGCAATTTATACATTGAAGTAAATTGTTACTTTTAGTAAACAAATATGTATTTATAAATTGTTAATAAATAATTTAAATTGTTAAAACAAAGGCGAATGAAACAAAAATTTTCTTTTCATAAATAATCTTTATTTTGACTCAATGTCTTTTTGAGTCATTGATGTTTGAGTCTTTTTCTTTTTTTGAAAGGACAAGAATCTTAAGGTTTTATTTCTTCCTCAAAACCTTCATTTTCCATTTCAATATCTTCATCCTCGATCTGTAAATTTAATGTTTCTTCTTCTTCATCTGTAGCTATATCTTGTGCCTCCAAAAAATCTAAGGAATCCATCGACTCCATATCCATATCTCGTTCAACTTCTTCAAATATTTTATTGTGATCAATATTTTTACATGTTTGACCATTGCAGTGAAGACAATAGTCAGAACATTTGAGACCATGTTTGATACAACTGCATGTTTTTGTACAAAGTTTTTTACATTTTCAACTAATATTTCTGAATAATGAGTCAGGTAGTAATACTTGCTCAGTTTGTATTGGCTCAAGACCATTTTGAGTTAGTTCCCACCCCCACTCAGTAGCATTCAGGTTATTTCCAAGCCACTGCTGTACTTGGAAATATACATCAAGCGAGTGTTGCTCAGCTGCAGATTGTGTAGGTGGCAGCATGGACAATTGAAAATTTTTATTTTTGCAACCTTTTTTAAAGCACAAGTAGCGAATTTTATTCAATGTTAAATCGCACTTTGAGTGGCCCATATACAATGCCGATATCATTTTGCATCCGCTGCGCTTAATTTCTTCCTTAGTGGCACTTTTTTCATTAAAAATGGGTGCTTTTTGCCATATATCATTATTTGTTTAAACCAATTTAACAATTTTGCTTTTTCCTTGATAAAATAATGCAGAGGTTGTATCACAACCAGAAAATGCGTGTAAAAAGCCCACTAAATTTTTTAACGAAGATTTCGTAGATTCACTTATCTTAAATGCATTATTGAAAGAGTTGTAGTCATAAATTTCTTCCGATTTTTTTCCTTTGCTAGGTTTCCAGAAAAAAATATTTTTATTTTCAGTTACTTTTTGTAAAATATTACCAGAACATCAATATCCTCTGCAATTATAAAAACTGGCTTGTTACCTGAGGCTAATATATACTTGATACTCGCCGATTCACATTTGAAGTGAATGTCCCTCATCGCCACCTCTCATGCATTCCGAGCGACATATTACGCGAAAACGGTTTTTTATTTGTCTTTTTTATGGTATTGCCATAAAACGCATTACGTAAAACTTTTTATATAAAAAGTATTTGACAAGACGAGGGTATTTGTTTAAAAACGAGCCCTGTATCACTTATGGTTACACGGCAAATGTATGCCAACTTTGACCTTCAATATCTCGGCAACCAGTAAGCCGAATGTATCTTTTTGTTTTTTAAAAGAAGCGTCTTTTAATGTTCTTTAAGTGTATACATTTTGAAATTGATATGTTTAAAGCTCGTAAAGTTATTTAATTTGTTTATAAGCCTAAAAAAGTTTATAACTTTAAAAAAATTTATAGGCTTTCCTAGTGAACCGATTTGAATTTTACAAAAAGCGTTTGAAAGTGTGAGACTTCCTATATATATAAAAAAAAATTGCAACTATCTGAGGGCCTTATTTAGGGCCTACTATGAAATTGAAAATTTGCGATTTTTTTCCAGTAGGCTGGATTGCAAAATTATTATGCAAAACCTATCCGACCGATCTTAACAAAATTTAGCACACGTTTTAAACATATTAAAAAGTTTTTCTAGGCGGAATATGGAACTTGTAAGTCAAGTTTAGAAAGTCGAAAACATTTAAAGGATTAACTTCATTTTTATGTACTTTTTTTTCCAATTATTGCTATTTTTGTAACAATAACCATTAAATTTTCAATTTTTAGCTAACAAAATATTATGTAAAATTTAATAACAAAACTTTTAACCACTTATAAATTTTTCTCTAAGATCAATATTTTTCGAATTATAAATGAAAATAGTAGCAAAAAAATGAGAAATTTTCAA
This sequence comes from Diabrotica balteata, assembly GCA_918026665.1. Lineage (NCBI taxonomy): Eukaryota > Metazoa > Arthropoda > Insecta > Coleoptera > Chrysomelidae > Diabrotica > Diabrotica balteata. The sequence continues at coordinate 39,043,044 of OU898280.1, forward strand.
TTGTTTTTAGATTTTGTTAAATAAAAAATTTAGCACAGGGTTTGCGACTGGCACATATCGTGATTATCGATACTGGGCATATCCTGAAGGGATTCCAGCAAAAAAATAGCTTCCCTCGAAAATTTCCATTATGGTGTGAATTTCTACAGATGCCGCCTAGTCTATTGTAGGTTTTCATTCGTTTCCAAGCCATTCCTAAATCCGACTTGCTTTAGCGGTCGTTAAAAATCTAGCTTAGGTCTCAGTCTTCTAGTAATTATTCTCATAAAGAGTTTATATAAATAAGATAACAAGCTAATATGTCTAAAGTTTCCAAATTTTATTAGATCTCATTGTTTATACAATACATGTATAATGACATTATTTTATTTTTCTGAAATAATTCCTTCAGAGTGTTAGGCATTATAAAGAGTTTTTAAGGCTTTTATGATGCATTTGCCTCCTAGTTTCATCATTTCCCTTACAATGTTATCTTCTTCAGATATTTCATTTTTAATACCCTTTAATGCTGACTTATTTTCCTCTTCGGTTATATCTGAAAGTTCCTCTGATCCCTGATACTTTACTCCTGATCTCTGTTAATACTCAAGATTAAAACTTTAAGTAAAATTTTTCTACCGACGGAAAATGATAATCTTGACTAAATAATGTTCTACAGTGCTCCTTGATAATTTGCAGGATCTCTTGTTGTTTATATATACAATGTCTTTGTTTATTTTTTAATTTATAAATATTCCTTTTTACTGTCCTCAATTTTCGATTTAGAACTTTAGGGTTTTGTTTGGTTCTTAGGTATTAGTAGTTTCTTTGTGTTATTGTTTCTCTATAAGAGTTCTGTTAATCACTAGTTTCGTTCTTTTTGTAACTAGACTTATTGTTAAAATTTTTTTTTAATCCATAATAGACTCTATTTGCCAGATATATCCCTTTAATAATTTCCGCACTTACTGCATTATTCTGATTAATTTGTGAGCCTAGGTATATAAACTCTTACTCCTTCGAAAGTATATGTTCCGATCGTTAGATTCTCGGGTTGTGCTGCTTGTATATAATTTGATACGTTCATATACTTCGTCTTACTAGTGTTAACCTCTATTTCTGTCTTTTTTGTTGCTGCTTTAAGCCCATTGGTATCACGCTGGTAATTCTACGCTGCGATTAATAATAGTTCCTCTGGTTGTTATTCCAGTTTCTCTTATCGCTTTCTCTAGTGCAATATTAAATAGAAGGCATGATAGACTGTCTCCTTGTCTAAGTGTTATCTGAGACTGGAACGTTCTGGAAACTCTGTTGTGCACTCTAACTTTTCACTCAACTCTTGTTGATAATAAAATTAATAAAAATTTAATCAAAAAGACAGTAAACGACATTACGAAATACAGTCAAATTGGAGATTTATTAATGTATTTTATACTCTTTTTATTATAATTGTCAAAATACGATAACTGACTAGATTAATGCTCAAGATGAAAACTGTAAATTTTTTTGTATACATATTTTTTATTGTCTATTACTTGTGTTGTATAAATAAATCAAATTTTTTGGACGTAGACATATAGATAGCGCCGAAGCTATTAGTTTTCGCCGTGCCAAATAACATTACGTTTTTCAAACTAACAGATGTTGCATTTACACTTCTACGAACCTAATTTGGAAATATTCCATGACCCTCGTATTACATTTTGTGAGCTAGTGCATGAAAATTGTATCTTCTAATATTTGGCAAGAGTTTACTCACGAAATGCCGCCAAATTCACTATTAATGGGTGTAATAACTTTGTATTAAAGTTTGTTCTTTGTTATCACATTCTGCACAGATTAAGGCTTTAATCCTTCTCACAATTAAAGTTTGTATCTTTGAAGATATCCAGCAAGGGTGCGATGAAAATTTTATAATATATACACTTTCGTTTTCTGCTAGATTTAACAAACACTAGCTATGATTTCGAAATGTAATTACAACTCAAAGTTGGTTTTAATACTTTTATGTACTTGTATTTTGCATTTGGGTTTAAATTATATTTTGATCATAGATTATATGAGAATATATTCTCTATCTAACTGCTATAGCTGTCTACAGATGGTGTTCACAACTTTTGTTTAGTTAAATCCATTATTATCTATATCTATAGTTTTAACAGTTTTGTCGGTTTTCAAACAAACTTACAGGTATATATAATTATGAGTCTGAACTGTCCCTGTCTTTTTATTTAGCAGTAGTTACTTGCTGCCATCGGCTATCAATCTCTATAGTTTGCTAAAAAATTTACAGTAAGTTATGTTTTTTTTGGTATATAGTACCAGTTTTTACAATTAAAATTAGTGTGAACACGAGTTGTTGTGCTCTATGGTATAAAATAGTTTTTGCAAGGAAATTAAAATCGGTTTTAGTGAAATGTTTACAAAATGTATATTAAGTTACGAACTGCAATTGTAAGTCATCTTTGTATTCATTTAATAAACGTTTAATAATCAGCAAACATATTGAATATAACAAAAACTTGCTTAATTAAGCTTTAATCACTATTTAACTAGTATAAGCGATAGGAAAATTAGTGTGCAGAGTATCTGAAACGTAAAAAAAAATTAAAAAAAAAATTGAAAACTGCGCAGGAATTGGTTTCAATCGGTGGGTGTCTTCCGCATTGCAAGAGTATTTCTTGTTATGGGTCGGACCACGCTGTCATATGTTAGGAACTACAGTAATTAGGCAAAAAGCATTGTTATTTTTTAAAACAAGTGTTGTTTCGTATTTGTTGGGTATATCTTGCATTTTAAGTAAAATAAAAATGCATTTTTATGGCTTTATTTTGATACATTGAAACAACAATACAAATAGATGAACAACGAAGAAATTAAAAACGAAGAAAAACGACAAACCGGGACACGTCAGCTCGATTAAATATGACAAAAAGAGCATCATAAATGTAAAAAAGCTCCAGACACGTGCATAAAAAAGTAAGTGCAATATTTACGAACGTGGAAGAGATTGTACAGAGAAGAGAATACAAAACAGAAATGAAAGATGTAATCAAGAATATGAAAAATTAACTGAAATACCTAAAGCAGAAACTTCAGCAAAACAAAGTAGAAACAAAAAAAGTAAAAAGAGAAATAGAAAAGAAAGAACATAAATGGAAGAAAAAAATTAAAAAAGATCAATAAAGGAAAAATACAAAATAAATTAATCGTATCACGTATTGAGGAAGACCTAGAAGATGAAGAAAGACTTAGAGAATATATGCAAAAAAATGATGGAAAAAGGGCTTAAACTGTAAAAGAAATTAAAATTACGTTTAAGATACAAAAAACGTATCATATCATGAGAATATTGCACGAAAAAGGTTAACTCAGAAACACAATATATAAATGTAGCGGTAGAGAAATATGTATATATAAATGTAGCGGTTACTTCCACGGATGCATGACACAACAAACAATAATTAAAAAAGACGATGTAATTTAGCAGGTGACATTAAACATGGACGTAGCACGAGATATAAACACAAAGACATACACAAAATAACATGGATGAGACCAATAAGTCTAATGGGTAATCAAATAGACCATGTACTAATTAAAAAGACACACAAACTATTGATAAATGACATTAGATCTCACAGAGGGGCCACCATTGGTTCGAACCATATGCTAGTAATAAAAACAATGTAAAATGAAAACATCAAAGAATGAAAGGCAAAAATCACAGATAAAATGTAACGTAGATAAATTTAAAGAGAAAGAAGTAAGAAGAAGATTTGTAAAAGAAGTAACTACATATATGCAGTTAAAAAAAAACAGTGGAACAAATCATAGAATGAATAATCGAGGGCTTAACCTCCTCCAAACTATGCCTCCAACCTTGTTGGTCTCGCGCCGATCTTCTTCAGGTTCTCACGTCCACCAAATTTTGCGCGTCCGCTGTTACTTCATCCTCCCATCGTTTCCGTGGCCTTTATTTTGGTCTTTCGCCCTGTATTTTACTATCTAGGGCTCTTTTTGGCAATCTTTCTGTCTCTATTCTTACTATGACCAGCCCAGCGAAGTCTCTGAAGTTTAACGAATTCTGAGATCGGTGTGTTTTTGAACAGTTGGTAGAGTTCATATTTGTACCTGGATCTCCATATTCCGTTTTCGTTAATAGGTCCAAATAACTTTCTTAGGACTTTTCTTTCGAAGACTTTCAGTTTTCTTTTTGTCTCTTCTGTCATCACTGTGTAATTTCTCGCATGCATAACATACTATTGGTCTGATAATAGTTTTGTAGACCCTGATTTTTGATCTACGGTGTGTGTTTTTGGAGCGGAACACATGATCGGGTGAAAAATAAGCTTCGTTTTTCTTTACTCTTCTTCTTTGGATTTCTGTTTCTTTTGTTACATCCGTGTTTAATGCAACTTTGTATTGTATTAATATACTGAATTATGTTGCAGTGTATTGTATTGTATTTTTATATTAATAACAAAATAAATAATGAATTTTACTGCAGAGTATGTAAAAAAAACTTTTTTTTTTGCTGTATTTTAAGGTATTTTATCGTTGTTTTATCAGAATTTTAAAATAAATCAATAAATCATTGAATTTATTTACGAAGTTGAAAATATTTAAATTAATGTTTATTCTTTTTTTGTTGCCACTGATTTTATCCTATAAATGACTAAAGATATTAGTTTTATAGTTATTAGTTTAAGTTGTATTAGAACATTCTATAGAAACTTTTTTATCAAATTGCCATAATGAGTGTTCAAAAAAATGTTTTTTGAATGTTATATTAGTTTTTGACTTTGAATTTTTCAGTAATGACACAAAAACTACTATTAACTACTAAATAACAAATTAATATGTTTAGCCTTTTAGAGGATAAAATCACTAGCACTTTAAATACTAAAACATTTTTTAAGTATTTTACTTCGTACATATATTTAATGATTTATTAATTAATTTTAAAACCCCCGATAAAAACAACAAAATGCATTGAAATACAGTAAAAAATAATTTTAAAGTTTTAACTCAACAACAAATAATACCTATCGCACATAATAATTGATCATAACCAAAAGTCCTTATTGATTCTTTAAACAATTAAAAAAATCCAATATTTCTATTTTCTTATGGAACAAATACAATCAAATTCGAAATGTTCGGAAATTTTTACAATACATTGCTGCATTGCTACAATCATAGCGGTGGAGAAAAACATACAATTTTACAAACTTTTAAAAACAATTTGATTTTATTATTCATTTTTTATTCTATAATTTTTAATGCATTAATTTCTTTCTAACCGGCCAAAAATTTTACACCGATTTTTTTTTGTTTTAAATTTCGTAATCCAACATGATTTGAGAAGACTGTATATCATTAAACTGCTGTCATAAAGCGTTATGACAGGATAATTAATAACCTCATAGGTAAATATCGACGACGAAGGCAGTGGCATTGAATGGAATGCTTTTCGTCGCAAAAACTCGTCTGGCTTCGAATTGAGGCAGTCATTTGTTTTAGGAGTGTCTGCCGTCATTGTCACTAAATGGGAACGAAGTCTACCCGATTTAGAGTTTAAAATAAAAAATATTTTATATTGTAGGGACTTATTTTCCCGACATTATTTATGATGAGAATTTAAGGGCATCTATTATGAGAAAATGTTGACAGAATTTAATAAAATCAGATAATTTAGTACAGTTCTGGTTTGCCAGTTTCAGTTACCTAAGATTTCATAGCATTTAAAACTTAATTAAAAATGTTTAAGTATATTTTAAATAATTTAGAAAATTTAATAATTACCTGAATATTCATTAAAATTTACAATCAAAAGTTTTATTATTATAATTAAAGAATCTCAATAATATAACTTAACAAATTACTGATTTTTCAATTGTGTAATGGATCAAAATCGTGGATAATAAAATTTTTAACTAATCTTTATCAGAATAAATCTAGACTCCCTGATGTAAAAATGTTTTATTATTCTCATTTTACTAAAGTCTAGTAAATATTAAATGACACTATTAAAAATTACGCGCCGTAAATGGTGAAATGTAGCCGAAATTACGTGCCTATCATGAATTCTAAGAAAAATCATTCGCGTCGCGTAGGAAAATATGTTTCCTTGCTAACTACTTAACAATGCAACAATATAATATTATATTTCTGCTTATTATAATAAAAATATTGCATCAGAACTATTTTATAAAATAAGTTTTTATTCACATTAATAATGTGTCGACTGAGCAAATTAGCGGAAGTTGACAATATATGTAAGTTGTAAAATACTCATATTAGTGTATTTTTCTATTTTTGGACAATATTTAATAATTTAGTCTGTCAGTAAAAATAGTACTAGCAACTACAGATGCTTGTTTGGTCTGTATGTACATAACGTCTTATAACAACATGCCTTGTGTTTATTTGGAAGAAGTCGACATTGAGTCTTGCATTACATGAATGACATTGTTACAGATACAATATTCCCCGCAATTGATTTTACTTATTGCGTTTACGGCAGTTAACAGAACGAGACGCAATTAGTAAGATTTTACTTTCATATTTGAGTAAAAATTTAATTCTCTTGAGTGTCAAATAACCGAGAAGTCTATTTATTAACGGAATTAATTTGAATTATTGGGAATTATTGGGAAATAATCCTGACTTCTTCTTAGGGTCCATGTCCGTTCCGAACGTTGGCGATCATTCTGATTATGATAACTTTGTTGGTTGCTATATGAAATAGCTGTGTTGAGGTTTTTCTATACTATGCTCTCAGATTAGCAATCCAGGATATTATTCTTTGTCCTAGGGCCCTGTTTACTTCAATTTTTTGACTTGCAAAATACACTGAAGTAGCTCGTATCTGCCTTGATTTCTCATTATATGTCCCAAGCTTACGGCCCTTCAAGATGTTGACCAAATATGCGGTTGTGTTCATCCTCCGCAGTACTTCTACATTGGTGACTTTGTCCATACATGGTATCTCCAGGATCCTTCTGTATAACCATAGCTCAAAAGCCTGAAGTTTTGATAGAGTTTTCACCTTCATGTCCTAACATTAGGTCGAAATGTGTTTACTTAGCAAAATAAGAAGAGATTACTCAACAGTTAAATCAGCAGATTGCTCCAACTACACAACAAAGCAAATACTTTTTATTTTAAGTTCCGTCAAAGGAAGAACTGGTATACACAGTGACCGTTTATTTTAAATTGCATGGAACAGGAATGATAATACAGCTCACTAAAATGAAAAAATTTGGTATTTGAAAAATAGCAAATTTTAAATATTTTTGATGCTCCGATTTCAAAAATTCCTCTATTTTTTTATAGGAGTTTTCTTAAATCGATTGTAAAATTTTAAATTTGCTCAAAAAGATGTATACAAAGGCATCTGGAAATCACTAGATGTACTTACAGTAAATATAATAGATCCACGCTATTGTGATCTAGAGTCAAATCGAATACAATAAACGTCCGCACCAAAAGAGAGGCAAATGTGGATTCTAATCAATACTGAATCGAAAGTAGAGTTAGGGCCAGAATTAAACATTTAAAAAAGAAAGTAAGTTTTAATCATGAGCAATAAAATGTAGAAGGACTTAAAAATATAAACAAAAATAAAAAATATGAATAAAATAAAAACGTCAAACTAGAAAATAGACTAAACATGCACACATGTATGAAGAGTAGAAAGAGTACAGAAATATCATGCAAGAAACTGCTGAGCAATTACTAGAATTGAAGGAAAATTAAGAAGAACAAGAACGAATGACTATTCAGACGAAGAATGGCAGATTATAACAGAAAGAAATAACAAAACGTATTTACTGATAAAATGGGGGACAAAACCTAACCCGTAGGGAAGGAATATAAACAACAACGTAACGAAGAAAATTCTCCACAAAAAGAAGAGAGAAAATATTAACAAAGAACTAACTAATATGAATAAAAATCTAAGTTAGCCAAGGTGAGAAAATTTTACAATTGAAACAACTCATTAAACTGAATAAAATTAAAAAGAATGTAAACAAAAAAGTAAAGAGATTATGAATAAGTATTTCAATCTATTATTTTGTGTATCATTCTTGAACATGCAAATTACAGTTTTTCCTCTACGTAACTTCTATGACGTCGGGTCAGTTCTGAGTCGGTCTTGGGATTTCGAAGAATATTTGCAATATGTTTGTAGGTACACGTAAAACGCAGCTGTCTTTGTTTATAGTATTCAAGCCCAAATGATTGTTTGTAGAAATATTAGTAGATAGAAGTTAACCTTGGGAGTAAATGTAGTGCCTAATGAACCTAGAATGGGAAAGAACCTGCTTAAATATTGAAACATACATAGAAGGTACAAGAATTTTGGAGTCATGGAAAGTACTGAGAGGATTAAATCAAAACTCAAAAGAAAAAATTAAATTGGAACATATACAGGACAAAGAATGGAAAGATTTTTACAAGGAAATGTTAATAGAACAAATATCACAATTCATTGGAAAAGAAAACAGGCAAATACGAAGCAGATCCCCACAACAAGAAATAGAAATAACAGATAGGGAAATGAGAACGGCCATAAAAGCAATTAAAAAAAAAGAAAGCACCGGGATATTTAAGAAAACCATAAATGGAGAACAGCTCCCAAAGAAATGGGCGGAGGCATATATGACATCTATATTTAAAAAAGAAGATAGAAAACGATGCAAAAACCACACAGAAATAAGCGTAATATCATCAATAGGTAGATTATATTTGAAGATATTGTGAGAAAAGATAGAGCGCGATGAAAGGCAAAATCGGGGAGAATCAGTGCCTGAGTTTTTTAGAAAAAAAAAAAATCTAATAGATAAAACATAAAAAACTCATTGTGCCCAAGACTGCGATGTAGTGCATTAAAGCCCTTCCCCCTTTTTAAATTCAATGTTTGTTTCGTCCCTTTTAAGTGTTTTCTGTTTTAATGTGTTTAAATTATCCTTAATTGTTTGTATTTTAATATTTTATTTACTTGACTTTCCAATAATTAACTCATTGCCAATAGAACTTTATCAAAGTAATTTGATAACTACAAGTTGGAAAATAATTGCACACCCACACAATTTTTACATCTAAACTTATTCATTGTCATAAAACTGTCACCTTCATAAAACAATTACTCAATAAATAACACACATTTCAAAAATATATCTCTCGAATAAGTATAAATAGCTTTTAATAACACAATGATATATTACATCACTTACATTTAACAAACAATCTCACACATATCTCTTCTTCATTGGATCAAATGTATCTACTCAAGAACTTCCTGTTTAGTGTCAAACAACTGCAATAATAGAATTGAGTTCTCCATTCAACAATATAAAGTAGTTTCAACCATGTTCTACCATCCATCTATGAATAGAGTACCGGCATCATTTGTTTAACTTTGTATCGAGACCTGAGGATGCTTTGCATATTGTAGAAAGCGAAACCGGTCGTCTGATAGTTAAATTAAATTTATTGTGAGTAAGTCTTATTTATTATTTCTTTACCGATTTGAAATGGACTCACACAAGCAACACATTCATGATAATCATAGGAGACTTCAACACAATATAGCGAAAACATAGTACCTATCGACAAGTGAAGAAGAAATAAAAGATCTACAGATTGATGTATGTGAACGTAACAATCAAAGTAAAGGATAAATTCAAATACTTGGGGTTTATAATCACGAAAGGGACAACAACAGAGTAAGAAATTGCGCAAAGATTAGGACAAACAAGAACAGCAACAACGACAACTTAACTCAGTATGGTGGGATAGACACCTAAACATGAAGACAAAAACACAGATTTATAAAACATTAGTACGAAGTATAAAGACATATGGGGCTGAAAATTGGATTCTAAACAAGAAAAACAGCAGAGAGATAGTATCAACAGAGATGGAATGCCTGCGAAGATACTGCAGAGTAACACGAATGGATAGGGTAAGTAATGACGAAATAAAGCAACGAACATCAATAAAAACAGACATACTTACATATATAGAACAAAAAATACTAAAGTGGTATGGACATATAAGAAGAATTAGCGACAGCAGATGCATAAAGAGAATAACCGAAAGGAGTCCCATATAAAGGAGGAAATGAGGATGACCCCAAACATCCTGGAGGAACGAAGTAGACGACGCCATAAGTAAGAAAATTCCAAACGATTGAGAATGGAGCAACAGAGAGAGATATAAACGGTAGGCAGTGAATATATATATATATATATATATATATATATATATATAAATATATATATATATATATATATATATATATATAAATATATATATATATAAATATATATATATATATATATATATTTATATATATATATATATATATATATATATATATATATTTATATATATATATATATATATATATATTTATATATTTATATATATATATATATATATATATATATATATATATATATATATATGTATATATACGTGATGAATAGTTTGTTACAGGTTTGTATAATTAATTAAAGATTCGCTACTTACAAACTTAATGAGGTTGGATCATCAATGCTTTTCTACAATGTCGATAAAACTTATCACAGTCTGTCATATTTTTACATAAAACTTATTCCTATATTTAAAAATTTTAAAAATCGCTTTACAATCACAAACACTTACTTATTATACACACATTTCTGATATTTTTATTCTTAATTTTATTATATCGTCATTAGTTTTTTCTCAAGACAATTCAGTGGTTTTTATTATTAGATACTAGTACCAAATTATAGGCCTATCATTAGATGTATTATGGCAATATAAATTATTTTATATTTATTAATATCATAAAGAAGTGAAACTTTAACTTGTCAATGTTTCAACACAAAATTTATTAAATTAACCTAAAGATATAAGGTCATAATACAGATTCCTATTTCAGAAGCCAACGAGTAAACATCGGGCTTCCTACTAATAGTATTTTGAATAAAAACTTGTTTAGTTTAATGTGATTGTTTATCAAGCAAATATTGGTAAGTCGATATCAGTTAAATTAATACTTTCGACAAATAAAATTAGGCCAGTCGTTTTTGGCCATACTTAATATTTTGGCATCCAAAATATTAAAATCAAATATGGCATCATCTTCACAAACAGCTCAACCTAGCTTCGCTGCAGTAACCAAAATAACACAGAAAAAATCTACAACAGCAACATCATGTCCTAGTAGAACTCAAGCCATTGTTATGAACGCTATCCCAGACGTAGTACTATTTGATTACATAAAGGCAATCGGCGAAATTGTTACCCCTAAAGAAATAACCTTTGCTTCACGTATTTCTAATCAACGTATATGCATCTATCTTTCTTCCGTAACCGTAGTAGATAATCTTCTAAAAAATAATCCTACTATTTCGATTAGAAATTAAACAATATCTATTCGTAGACTTATCACTCCTGCAAAGAGGCTACTACTTTCTAACGTGTGTCCTTCGATTCCGAATGCACTCATAGAGCAAGCACTTAAAAATGAACTTGGATTACAACTTGCTTCCCCTATCTCGCATATCCGTTGTAGTTCTCCGGAAGACGAATATGCTCACATCTTCAGTTTTCGACGCTCAGTCTTTGTGATACCAAATAAAGAATACTTTGAGTTAAATACTTCAATTGTAATCTCATATGAAAATACAAATTATAGGATCTTTATTACTTCGGACAAACTTGAATGCTTTTTATGTAAGCAATCTGGACACACTGCAGACTCCTGCCCTAACCCTCAAGAAATATCTAGCAATCCCTCTCCAAATACAACTTCTAGCCAAAATCCAGTCGATCCTCATTCTAGTATATCTCCTCTTTCACCCTCCACAAAAAAAGAAATCTATTCAAATAACCCACCTACTGACATAACGACCCCAAATGAACAGTCTATAACACCATTATCTGTCCCTTCTAACTCTGGCATAAAAAGAACTCATTCCACTGACACAAGTCTTGAATCACCTTCTCTACTGGTTACCGCTAGCCCCCTAAACTTAAACTCTAATAACACACCAAACACAACAACCTTCGCAACTCCTAAATCAGCTCCTAAAAAGAAAACAAAAACTGATGACAAAGAAATTGGTAAAATTAGTCTATGTGCCCATTCAAGTATTGAAAAATTAATTAGTGCGAATCCAGAAAAATTTTCGTTATCAGCATTACAAATAATTGCCTTCCTAGAAAATTCCTTTGGAAGTAGTGATCCCCTCAAAGAAGCTCATAATTTCACCACGAACATTCATTCTCTCCTCGAAGATCTTACTCAAATATACCAAACTGTATCCGATAGATCACTTAAAAATCGCATTACAAGAATAACGAAAAAGCTAAAACGCACATTAAATTCTATAGACGCTGACGAACTTACCAGCCTTACGTCCAATAATTCATGTGACTCTAACTGCAATGATATCGATCTTTTCTAAAATTACTTAATTAGTACAAGGTAAATTCTTTCTACTAACCAAATAAGTTTTCAAATTCACTATTTTACAATGGAACTGCGACGGATACTATCCGCGCCTTGAACACATTCAATATCTTATATCAATTTACCATCCAGATTTTCTTTGTCTCCAAGAGACTAATTTTAATACAACGAATATTCCTCATCTTAAATCCTTTGAAGGATACCACTTCATTAAAACGAACTGCTTAAGAGCCAGTGGAGGTGCATCTATATTTGCGTCCAGCGAAATCTTCTCAACAATGCTACCATTAATAACGAATCTTGAGGCAATTGCCATAACTACATATTGCCCTAATAAACTAACCATCTGCTCCATATATATTCCCCCAAACCATTCTCTAAAAGAAGAAGAGCTCCTAGACCTTATATTCCAACTTCCACAGCCGTTTATTCTCACAGGAGACTTCAATGCACATAACGTTATGTGGGGTTCTCAATCCACATTTGGACGGGGAAAAGTAGTTGAAAATATTATTAACTGCACAAACTCATGTCTTCTTAACACAGGATCTAACACTCATTTTAATATTTCATCTGGATCTTTCTTTGCTATAGATCTTAGTATTAGTGACCCTAAATCTGCACCTTTTTTAACCTGGCAAACAGCTGACGATCTCTTTGATAGCAATCATTATCCTATAATAATTTCCAACAATTCTAATGGGACTGCCTCTGCCAAAAGCTATTGGCGCCTAAATAAAGCTTACTGGCCAGAGTATTCAAAAGCCGTTGACACTCTCTTGCTCGCGCATGATCATCTAATAATAAACGATGTAGACTATTTGTTAACGTCAATAACAGACACTATTCTTTCAGCTGCTAAGACTCATATTGGCAAAACATCATTCTCTCCAAATCATAAAGCAGTTCCTTGGTGGAACTCTTCTTGTGAAGAGGCGATTCGTCTATCCAAAAAAGCTTTAAATAAGTACCAAAAAAACAGAAGCCTTGAAAATCTAATAAATTACAAAAAATTCAAAGCCAAGGCCAAACACGTAGTCAAAAAAAGTAAAAAATCATCCTCGCAAGATTACGTATCATCTATCAACGAAAACTCCAATCCTAGCCAAATTTGGAAAAAAATACGACAAATTCAAGGTCACAAAACTAATAATAAAATTACTCGTTTAATTACAAATGGTATAGAGATCGCTTTATACGAACTTATTCCTAACGCCTTTGCCAAACATTTCGAAGACAAGTTCAGAAATAAAACCAATAATATTGCTTTGTCTCATCATGACTTATATTCACACAGAAATCATCTGATATCATCTGAACATAGTAGATCCTTTAATTCTCCTTTCACTATGCATGAGCTAATATCTGCCTTAGCTAATAGTAGAAACACTGCAGCTGGACCCGATGATATTCCTTATGCATTCCTAAAGCACTTGTCTAATTATAGTCTTAAAAAACTCCTTAATTTATACAATATAATCTGGAGTTCCCATAAATTTCCATCTCAATGGAGCAAATCTATAGTTATACCAATACTCAAGCCAAACCAGCCAACTATGTTTCCACAATCTTACAGGCCCATCTCTCTCACATGCACTATGTGTAAGCTAATGGAAAAAATGATTAACAAACGTCTTTTGTGGTATTTTGAAAAACATAAGATTATTCCAAAGGAACAATCTGGCTACCAAAGACAGCGCTCCACAAGAGATAATCTAGTAATACTCCAAACCCACATCTCCAACGCAATAAATTGCAAGCAAGATTTGATAGCAACTATCTTTGATATAGAAGGCGCATTTGACACCATCTCTAGAAATGCAATCCTTGACAAACTTTTTGAATGTAACCTTACTGGCAACATATACGCATTTATCAAAAACTTCCTAACATCTAGATCGTTCAGGGTTTCTGTCAATAACTTCCTTTCTTCTCCACACATCCAATATGATGGAGTTCCGCAAGGTTCAGTTTTAAGCACATCCTTATTCATTCTTTCGATTAGCAAGTTAAGTGAAAATATAGCTCCACCAATCAAATGCGTATTATATGCCGATGACCTAATAATGTACTGTCATGGTAAATCCAACGCAACTACTAGTAAAATTCTACAAGTAGGAGTAAATGACCTACAAAACAAAGTAGCTTCTCTAGGACTTACCCTCTCCCACTCTAAATCCAAAGTTATTAAATTTAGCAGAAGAATGAGTTCTTTTGATCCGGAAATCACTATCAACAACTTCAAGTTACCGGTTGTTGATAATTGCAAAATATTAGGGCTGATATTTGATTCAAGATTAGCCTGGAAACAACACATACAGGAACTTAAAGGAGTTTGCCTAAAAAGGTTAAATATACTCAAAACACTCTCACATTATCATTGGGGCGCGGAAGAAACTACTTTACTGAAAGTCTACAGATCACTTATCCACTCTAAGCTAGACTATGGATGTTTCGTCTATATGTCTGGTACTAAATCAATATTAAATTCACTGAACACAGTTCACAATACAGCTATTCGTTTATGTCTTGGAGCATTCCGTTCTAGTCCGGCAGAAAGTCTGTACTGTGAAGCTAATGAACCTCCTCTATGGCTTAGACGAGAAAACCTTCTTCTCTCCTATGCTGCTGCAATTTCTTCCAATCCGTCCAATCCCGTATATCATCTATTTACATCATCACATCATACCCAAAACAGCCCTCCATGTAACTTAATTATACATCCTATTCCTAGTCTTCTACAACCGTTACTAAAAGATATAAATTTGTGTGAAACCAGAACTCTACCATTCTCCAATAATCCCTATTGGACCAACATACTCCCATATCATGATATTTCACTCACAAAGTTTAACAAGGAAGATACCAGTATTAGTACATTAAGAATTCTCTTCCTAGAACTTATAAACAAAAATAAATATAACATGGTTCTTTACACTGACGCGTCGAAGACTGAAGGTGGGGTTGGATATTCTGTAACCACTGTACAACAGCCTATCGAACTCTCTAAAATCTCTCCTTGGTGTAGTATCCACACTGGTGAACTACTAGCTATCTTACAAGCTTTTAAATATGCCCAACGATATACAAATACACACATAGCCATATGCTCCGATTCGCTTTCATCTATACACTCCATTAATGCTATATCCACCAAACATCCTATCGTCCAAGATATTCATGACATATATCAGCTTCTTATAAAACAAAATATAACTATCACTCTGATATGGGTACCATCCCATGTTAGTATTAGTGGTAACGAAAAAGCTGATTGCCTTGCCAAAAAAGCCGCATCATCCACGAACACCATTATAAACATACAAATTTGTAATGATCTGAAAGCCAGACTAAAGAAGCTTAATTTATCTACGTGGCAGATTCACTGGAATAATGTTACCTCAGCGCTGCATGAAATCAAACCTACAGTGAACCGTCTTACCTATCCCAGTTTATCTCGAAAAAATATGGCAATCATACGGAGACTGCGTATTGGACATACCCGTCTAACTCATGGCTACCTGATGACATCATCTCCACAACCAAAATGTCAACACTGCAATACGACTCTCCGAATCAGGCATATACTTATCGAATGCCCTTTATATGCCAAAATACGCCAACAGCTCAATATCAGTACTAACTTCAAAGAGGTCCTAAACAACACAGACGAAATCAACAAGGTCATCAAATTCCTCGAGAATAGTCAACTGCTCAACAAAAAGTTTTTATTATTTTCTCTGTATGTTAGATGTTAACTACATTTTATTTTGTAATTTATATTATATTACCATGTAAATCGTAACTCGTGCTAATGACCATAGATGTCACATGCACGTTAATTTAAAAAAAAAAAAAATAAATAAAAAAAAAAAAAAAAAAAAAAAAAAAGGTCATAATTCTAAAATTATTACAATTGAATATGATATTGTTTTGTACGACCCCAGTATCTGTGTGTATACAAAAATTACTAAATTTAAAAACAATTAAAAAAAAAGAAGAAGAGAAAACTTTTATTTAATTTATTAAAAGTCAATTGATAAATTACTGTTTGTGTTATTGTTGCATTTATCTAGTAGTAACAAATAGGAGAACAATTCATTTAGATGACCAATATCCGTTCTATGATTCATTGCATTGTTATTTTGGCAAATGTAGGCCATTTCAAGAAAAAGTCTTTTGGTGATGTTACTTTCCTGTTCTACTACTTTGATGTTGTTACTACTAGATAAATGCAACAATAACACAAACAGTAATTTATCAATTGACTTTTAATAAATTAAATAAAAGTTTTCTCTTCTTCTTTTTTAATTGTTTTTAATTTTAGTAATTTTTGTATACACACAGATACTGGGGTCGTACAAAACAATATCATATTCAATTGTAATAATTTTAGAATTATGACCTTATATCTTTAGGTTAATTTAATAAATTTTGTGTTGAAACATTGACAAGTTAAAGTTTCACTTCTTTATGATATTAATAAATATAAAATAATTTATATTGCCATAATACATCTAATGATAGGCCTATAATTTGGTACTAGTATCTAATAATAAAAACCACTGAATTGTCTTGAGAAAAAACTAATGACGATATAATAAAATTAAGAATAAAAATATCAGAAATGTGTGTATAATAAGTAAGTGTTTGTGATTGTAAAGCGATTTTTAAAAATTTTAAATATAGGAATAAGTTTTATGTAAAAATATGACAGACTGTGATAAGTTTTATCGACATTGTAGAAAATCATGGATGATCCAACCTCATTAAGTTTGTAAGTAGCGAATCTTTAATTAATTATACAAACCTGTAACAAACTATTCATCACATTTGTAGCTCCCTGATGAAGGACATAACCATGTCCGAAAGCTCGGAATAAAAATTTAAAAGAGTACACGTATCATTTTTATTGCTGCAAACCCAATATTGAAAATTTATATACATATATATATATATATATATATATATATATATATATATTTATATATATCTATATATATATTTAAATAACCAAATTGTATTAAGTTGTTGGTTAATTTTACTTTATTTTCTTCAACGTATTAATAAATGATTGATAGAAACATTAAAATGATAAAATACGTTAATATTTTAATTTAAATATGCCCGTGATATGCCTCTGGAGTCTTTCGGTCTGTGGAAGTAACTACAACCCACTTACTGAATAAATCGCTCTTCTATTTATCTTGTTGTCGCTATAAATCGATTCCGTAATGTTCGCGAAACATTTTATATTGTGTAATTGGAGATTTACCGGAGGATGGAAAACGGAGCTGGAAACAGGATGCTGTTGAGTCGGAAAAAATTTATTTCTTGCCCTCTTTCTTTTTCAAGGGTACCCGCACACGAGCAAACACATACAAGATACGCTCATTTAAAACCGCTAAATTTATCAGAAGCTTTAATAGGAATTCGGAAAAACCGCACAAAATGAGCTTGAGAATTTAGTTTATTGAGTATTTGAACAGGTCGTTTGTAAGAAAGTGAGTAATGAAATAAAACTTATGTATTTGTTACTATTTATATTTGGATGTCTACCTTCTGAGGATGCTGCTTTATTCTGACTCAGAATAGCTATGGTCGTACTAATGTTACCTGGAATCATCATTATTAGTATCGTTTGATAATTAATAATTTAACAATAACACAGGCCTACAAAAAAATTGTTTTGGTGCCGTGAGTCTTTAATCTGATTTTTAACTATATTAGGGACGATAAATTAAAATATTGATTGTGTTTTTTGTATCAGCTCTAGTTTTATGGGTATGGCACATGCCGAAATTAGTAGTTTTAATATTTGAGATAATGAAGAATATGCTATTCACAGGAACATACATTGTTATTTAACTTTTTCCTTAGTATATTCCTTAGTATACTGCTGGATATGATGTTCTCATATCCAGCAGTATGACAATTTTCGCAACTCTCTTCATTACAATTTTCGCACATTCTCATACATTTTAGGTCGTGCTTACGGCATCCGCATCTCTGCCACATGCGGTTTCGGTGCTACATTGAAAAAAGGTAAACTTTATTCGTCATTTTTAACAATAAATAATGATTTTAGTTTAAGGAGAATACTACTACTTGAAAATATAGGTTTTTAAATAGTAGGGTACGCCAGATTCGTTTCTTAATTGTTATTAATAAAGCCTCTGAGATTAAAAAAAATAATTATGCTCGTAAATAATGCTTATAAATAATAACTCGTCTCCTATTGTTCGTAGAAAATTCTTTTTTTTTTATTTTCGTCTGAAAGCCTGATACAATAATCTGCAAATTAAAAATTTGTAGGGTACATAGGGAGCGCTGCAGCTATAAATGTTCATAACTTCATAAATAATTATTGTTTTTAAAGGGTTAAAAAATATTTTTTCATTATTTTGCAGTGAATTATGAAAATATACGGCTTAATAAAGAGACTGACAGAATTAGCCCTCTACCATTTTTTTAGCAATCCTATGAGCATTTAAATTTATATCCTACTGCATCCTACTGAGCAGTACATCCTACTGCAGCTCATTTTGGTTTTTACAAAACTTTCCGTCGAATATCTGAACTTTATTACTGGCCGAAGATGCGTCAAACTGTACGTAGCTATATCGCTAAATGCAAAATCTGTGCTACCAGAGGGAGAATGTAGCGTTTACGCTACTGATTAACCCCTTTAGAAATTTTTATTACCCGCCTACGATCGATTTTAAATCGACATTCCTTCACCCACGCGCTGTTATCGCTTTGAAAGGAAGATCGATTTTATGCGGAAGCCGAACGATCAGTTTTGGTCAGAACTCATACGCAGCCACGCCAACCGGTGAAATTGTTCACCTTCAAAGTGACGGAATTGGAGCAGAAAATCAATTTGGGGAAGAATATAATTTATTAATAATAATATAAATAAGTAATTTGTATAATAAAATCAATATTCATTTATGAGTTCCACATAAAAAGGAAGATTTTTTTTTCGTGCTGCAGCTCCATGTAAGTAAATCATTTCATACGTATTATCTCTTTATCATACAATCAAGTTTATCCTTGCAGTTTAGTATTTCTTTAGAGATTTATTTTTGAGTTCCGAAATAATTTAAATATAAAATTTCCTTGATTTACTTGCAAAGAACAGAAGGTCATTTTTTTTATATAGTCAAACTTAAATTCCGATCTATTTCATATCTTATCATTAAGTTTTTTTTGGTGTCCTTTTATCTAACTTTTTTTGGTGGAATATAAAAAGGTTCTACAAATGTGGGACAGCCTTCTGTATTCTGCGCATGTTTATTTCATGGCGCAAGCTTGCCATGCCTACGAAAGTAACTTCATAAATTTGACATGATGTTGACTTAACCTAATACCTAATGTTTTGATGTTTTGTTTTGGTGCAGTCCGTGCTGCTACACCTATTAAATTACATTTATATTACATATTTATTAAATTAAATAATCATTTTAGATTCCGTCACTTCACTTGAGGATATTCTCTTCAGAATATTCCCTCAAGGACTAGTAACTAAATTCCTGAAACTAATTAGCAACTTCTCTCCTGGATTTTGCGGTCACTCCAGATAGACCAGTGACTGGTTTTGTGCACAGACTCCCCTGGGTTTGTCCTTACAGCCACAAACTGATGTAACCGTGCCAAGAGGAATTTTCCTATGGACTTATGGGGCTGTAAAGATAAGTTGTTTGACTGTGTAATTTTTTTTGTTACTACCTATTTTGTTACTATGTATTATTTGTTACTATATATCTAACTCATCATATGCATATGATAAGGTGAATACCTTTGTGATAATTTAATTTTTGATAAATCTAATTCTAAAATATTGGGGAGAAGAAAATACATTACATGTTTTTATTGGGTTTTTAAATAGGATTTCAAGAGTACTGACCAAACTCACTTCTGCTATAATATTTTTTTTTAATACAATATATTTGATAAAATAGGTACAATTTTGATATTGGGGAAAGGGAAATAGATTTCATGTGGTTTTTAAAACATTGTATAAGGAGTATTGAAGACTCACTTTTTGGATAATGAGATAATGAGCTAATGAGACAAGAAAGAAATGAGACAATATCAAACGTGATACAACTGAAGAAGGTCACTGGGAATAAATTTATAGAAAGAGAACAATAAGAAGAGAAAAGAAGGGCGCCAACTCAACGATAGTTGAGATTTTGAAGTAACAAATGAATCTGGAGATAATACTCTGAAATACAAAAATACTAAATAATAATCTTGTTTTGCTATGTTATATACTGGTTAGTAGAACTGAAATAAAACTCAAAATAGCAACAATAAATATATTTATAAAAAATGTATATAGGTATATGTGTATAAACAATTTACATATAATCCAAAGCCAAATAACAGTGGTAGTGGATGGTGTACACATACAATGGGACCTAATAGCCCCTCAACAAGCGAATAATCACTACCACTGGCCAAATAAAGTATAAAATATCAGTAAAAATTCAAAAATAGTCCGTATCATAGCCAAAGTCTTAACACAAAAAGGTAGTAATTTAACTTTAAATAGTTCTACTAATATGAGATACTAATGACAATATTATAAAGATATCAACTCGATAAATCTATATTACAATTATATTAAATATATATTATATCCAAAAAGTTAGTCTTCAATACTCCTTATACAATGTTTTAAAAACCACATGAAATTTATTTCCCTTTCCCCAATATCAAAATTGTACCTATTTTATCAAATATATTGTATTAAAAAAAAATATTATAGCAAAAGTGAGTTTGGTCAGTACTCTTGAAATCCTATTTAAAAACCCAATAAAAACATGTAATGTATTTTCTTCTCCCCAATATTTTAGAATTAGATTTATCAAAAATTAAATTCTCACAAAGGTATTCACCTTATCATATGCATATGATGAGTTAGATATATAGTAACAAATAATACATAGTAACAAAATAGGTAGTAAAAAAAAAATTACACAGTCAAACAACTTATCTTTACAGCCCCATAAGTCCATAGGAAAATTCCTCTTCGCACGGTTACATCAGTTTGTGGCTGTAAGGACAAACCCAGGGGAGTCTGTGCACAAAACCAGTCACTGGTCTATCTGGAGTGACCGCAAAATCCAGGAGAGAAGTTGCTAATTAGTTTCAGGAATTTAGTTACTAGTCCTTGAGGGAATATTCTGAAGAGAATATCCTCAAGTGAAGTGACGGAATCTAAAATGATTATTTAATTTAATAAATATGTAATATAAATGTAATTTAATAGGTGTAGCAGCATGGATTGACTGCACCAAAACAAAACATCAAAACATTAGGTATTAGGTTAAGTCAACATCATGTCAAATTTATGAAGTTACTTTCGTAGGCATGGCAAGCTTGCGCCATGAAATAAACATGCGCAGAATACAGAAGGCTGTCCCACATTTGTAGAACCTTTTTATATTCCACCAAAAAAAGTTAGATAAAAGGGAACCAAAAAAAACTTAATGATAAGATATGAAATAGATCGGAATTTAAGTTTGACTATATAAAAAAAATGACCTTCTGTTCTTTGCAAGTAAATCAAGGAAATTTTATATTTAAATGATTTCGGAACTCAAAAATAAATCTCTAAAGAAATACTAAACTCCAGAAGTCCAGTGTCGACTTTTTATATGTTTTTTATATGTTTTAAGAATTCCAACTCCTACAAAAAATCATAATTTTGAAACTTAAGGAAATGAGATCTCTCCTTTGTAGTGGTATTTAAAAATTGACCATAGCTCTGATGATGGCTTTGTAAAGCCGAAAGCGCTCAGCTAGGAATTGCCTAAAATATACACACTTCAAAAATACTTTTTTGCATTTTCTTTCGACTTGTCATAAGTGTGTACAAAAAAATATCAGTCTTTTGATTGTTAAATACTAAACTGCAAGGATAAACTTGATTTTATGATAAAGAGATAATACGTATGAAATGATTTACTTACATGGAGCTGCAGCACGCCAAAAAAATCTTCCTTTTTATGTGGAACTCATAAATGAATATTGATTTTATTATACAAATTACTTATTTATATTATTATTAATAAATTATATTCTTCCCCAAATTATTTTTCTGCTCCAATTCCGTCACTTTGAAGGTGAACAATTTCACCGGTTGGCGTGGCTGCGTATGAGTTCTGACCAAAACTGATCGTTCGGCTTCCGCATAAAATCGATCTTCCTTTCAAAGCGATAACAGCGCGTGGGTGAAGGAATGTCGATTTAAAATCGATCGTAGGCGGGTAATAAAAATTTCTAAAGGGGTTAATCAGTAGCGTAAACGCTACAGAAGGTCGTGGGATATTCTAATTAACGTATCTCAGCAACAAATTAAATGATCTAGGCCTACTACAGCTCATTCGATTTGTATTTTATAGGCTTGAACTTCATACACTTAAAATAAATCCGTACTCCAGAGGTAAAGGACACTATGTCCATTTTCTTACTTTTTTAGGAGAACAGTTTTAACATTTTTTTAATGTGTAATCAGTAAATACTCAAATGTTTCTTATATTTAACCAAGATTAATATATTATTATTGTTGTGTATATAATCGTCTTTTTTCTCATAAAGTCTTATATAACTGAAGTTTACCGTTCATTTTATATATATTTTTTTAAATGTGTAGTTGGACATAGTGTTGCTTACCTCTAACAACTTTTTTAAATAATGTGTCATTACATGTTAGGGTCTCTACGAAATAAACAAGACGAACACATTAAACAGTCTATACTATTATTTTATTAGAGACAAATATTATAATAATTAAGTAAAATTATAGAAAACAAGTCTCAAAATTGTTAAAGAGGTTCCATATCATATTCGTCTTCTTGAGGGTAATTGTGGCTACATTCCTATGTGTTAAATTTTGATAAAACCCATGACAAGCAGACAGAACAAAAGGCAATAGTGCAATCAAGTTATTGTATGTTTGGTTTTGTGATTGGTAATGGGATTACTGAGATTTGATTTGAAATGAAATGAAAATTTTGATTATTGAAATTGGTCTGATAAAAAAACCTCTCTAATGTATTCTTGTTGGACTTGTAGAAAATCACATGTTGACAGTATAATAGGCCCTTTGTTAACATTTACTTGTTCTACTTACAAAAGGAGGATTAGGTGACAGTTTATTATCGAACCACGTTTTGAAGTTTTTGAAATCTGCAAGTTCCATATTGTGCACTGTGTTTTTACCTGATTTTTGCCTAACTAGCCGTTGCCAGTTCCATGGTGTTAATATTGGCTAAATTGGAGAGTTTCCTTTCTTTTTCTTTTTTTACTTGATCAAAGCATGCACACTGTCTGATTCCATATGTGTGTGTCCTGTCAGTAAAAACTTTTAAGTGATCGTCATTATTTGAGGGTACGTATGAAGTATCCAAAAATAGCACATTATAATACTTATATTTTTATTTTGTCCATAGCAGTTATCAGTCCAAAGAGTGATGTCCTCTGCTTGACTATCTATCATTGTATTGTCAGCCCATTTAAAAATTGACGAGGCAATTTTATTTGCACCACGGGCTCCTTTCGATTTGTTCCATATTATACGTTGTACAGAAGAATCACTGGCATCATATATAAAATTTAATTTTGAAATCACCAGATAGTACCTTATGTTTTGGTGACTCTTTAGCCATTATAAAGTCCAATTGTGTTAGGTTATACCGAGTTTTAGATTTAATAAGGTCAGCATCGTGATCAACCTGTACACTGGTTAGTTCATCTGTAGTAATATTCTTGTCAATTGAGATGTGAATGTACTGCATGTATCGCAAGTGTATATTTCGGGTGGTTTAAACAACAACTTGAAGTATTAAATAAAAATATCTGCGTATAACCACTTTTTTGCTCTTATCTTTCGATCCACATGTCTTTCATTACATTTATCAATGAACAGTTAATACATCTGTTTATTGTAAGTTATGTGCCCAGATAATTTTTCTTGCACCTTTCTCTGGAATAATGACTCTCGTACTTTGGGAAGGAATTGATATGTGGATGTATACTATTTACGGTTTCGGGAGGAGTTTTATTGATTGGCGTGTGGTAACCTCTTTGATCAGCTTTTATTAAACTTCCTGGCTCAATTTTTTTAAACATATTTACTACTACACTTAAATTAGATATACAAAGTGTGTTTAAAAACATAACCTTGCACACCTCTAAAGTAAAGAGTAACCTAAATAGCTGACTTTTTACTGTACAGTTTGTGTTTCTTTTTCTTGATCAAACAGTAGGTTGAATGTCGATACATGAGAAGACAAATTGCTTTTTAACATTCGAAACGTTTGTCCCAGTCTAGTATAAAATGAAGATTTTTTGTCTTTTGTTTTCTGACAATTTCTATCAATATATCAGAACATGTCATGATAACTTCATTATGTTAATTGGAATTACCTGCATCACTGCTTAGGGATAAATCGTCCTTAAGAACATTTTTTTTATCACCCCACTAGTTGTAGGAGTAGTAATAACTTTCTCTTTTACCTTTGTTTTCGCTGGTTTACCTATACGTCTCACATCTTCGTCAAGTTTCATCCGTCAAAAGAGTATACAATACTAAATATTTGAGGCTAGCAAAATACTGAATCAGTTAAACAATAACTTAACTGTAGGTGTTGCTTGATTAGGAATATTATATGATGTATTGTAAAACTTTCAACAGTCTAACACTATTGCGGACTAAATAAAACGGTAACAATTATTTTAGTTCATGACAATTCCACCAGGTACCAGAGTACCTAACCCTATGTCCGGATGGTAAATAACAGTGCACACATTTAGTAGAGGTAAACCACATTAAGTCCACATGGTGTTGTTTACCTCCGACTGGAAGTGGACTTGGTGTTTAGTAAAAAGTCGGTAACTTGTAAAATTGTCTCTGGACATAGTATGGTTTATCTCTGTGTAGAGCCAAAAAAGTTATATTCAAAAGTGCAGTAATCTCAATTTTGATAAAAATGTACATAGTGTCCTTTACCTCCGGGGTACGGATTTATAAAAGCAATTTTGTAATAAATATTACATTTTTCAATTTTGACCTTCATTCGTCATTTTTGCAATAACAACTAAATTAAATTGAACGTATACCGGCTCAAATTGAAGGTCTTTTAGAGTACTTTCATAATATATACAGAAATTACCAAATACAACAGTTACTTTAGGCAAAAAATAAAAAAAAAAACAAAAAAATACGTATTTTGCACCTATAAACGCTCATAAATAAACAATAACCAAAAACTTTTTGTTGATTGAACTGGGGGATTTCTCCTGAGGTTGCCCTTTATAACATATGCCACACATACATTCCTGGATTAGAGAATACTTTTTCCATACAGCCTGGGCTATAAATACAAATATTATTCTAACATATTGTTTAGTTTATATTATAATTAAATTTACTATTAAATGATATTTATTTATAGTAAGTTATTACTAATAAAGAATTACCAAACAGTAGCATATTCGACTCATCAGCCCTTTTAAAACAAAAACAGTCATCCGTTGGAATCAATCAATACCATCTTGAATTCATTTCCTTTTTTACATCAAAAACTCCAATTTTCAAGGGGTAAAAGAGGTCGCAAAAGGATTTCTCAAGTATTAG
The DNA here is from genome assembly GCA_918026665.1 of Diabrotica balteata. Classification (NCBI taxonomy): domain Eukaryota; kingdom Metazoa; phylum Arthropoda; class Insecta; order Coleoptera; family Chrysomelidae; genus Diabrotica; species Diabrotica balteata. The sequence continues at coordinate 39,069,152 of OU898280.1, forward strand.
ACTCTACTGATAATCCGAGACTTTCTTGCTCCGGTGGACGACAACAACTGCTACTCGACGAATTTAATCAATAGGTAATTATGAAGTAGCAAACTAGAGACTACTAAATATTGAGGATGTTTTATTCTACCAAATTTTCAATTTATATACTCCCCTGATCTTAAAATTTAAACAGTATTTATGTGGTTTTTAAAATGAAAAAATAATTATTGTTTTAATTAGTTTTAGATTCACTATAATTAACTGATTTAAATAAAAGAAAATATGGAAAAAAATCCTAAAATTTCACTATATTACATTTGATAACTCTCTAATACTCTAATAAGTACTCTAATACAAGTTATTTTATACTCTAATACAAGTAACAGAAAAGTTACCACCGGTCTTCTACGCCAAAAGGGCGGATATAAATGATATGTCGCTGTTTGGGCGATACTGAAGAGATATGTATTAGCCGTGAAGCGTGATAGTTTTCTGTTTCCCGATATAGCCGATAACTATTATCAACTGTCTCACAGACTGGCTGCTGTCGACGAAAGGTTAAAGGAATAGTTTGACTGCATAACAAACGAAATATTTAGAAAAGCTGTAAACCATTCAATTAAAATACCCTTTATAACATTAAATCTCTGATAGAAGAGGACAATCAAAAACAATAAGTTAGTTTGTTTAATAGTTTCATTAAGTAATAATAATAAGTAACAATTTCGTAAGTAGACCTACAAATAGGACCTACACAACGATTGGTTTCTGGAAGATAGATGTATTTAAAATATTTTAACGGTATCTGTAAGTGCAGATAAGTGCGGTAAGTGCAGGTAGGTCATCTGTGTATGTAATGATGAGTTGATTTAACTCATTTTTGCTTTAACAAGACTTGACAAGACATAATAGACTGGAGTATGGAGGAAGTTTTCTTTTATGTCGAATCATATTATATTATGTCATCGAAAAAGTTTTCCTTTCAAAACCTTGTCTCTGAAGATGAAGAAACAGGATGGCAAACGCAGAGGAAGCGCAGAAATAAACGACTCGTTGGGACAAACAACAATAACCCTAATATAAAAAGTATTCCCAAGTCTGTATCCTTGCACTTAACAAGAATAACACTTGATACTAAATTAGAAGATTTTGAATTATTGGTAAAACAACACTTTCCAGAAGCCAAATGTGAAAACCATCAATCAAAATACCCAGAGGCTTATGCATACTTTAAGGCAACTATTAACCAATTAAATTTTAGGAGAGTTTAGCAGAGAGATGTTTGGCCAAGTGGAATACTAATTTCTAAATTTTTTGATAGCAAAAGGATGCCAGCACCGATGAATATAACAATGGATCCTTTAAACTAAACAATCAAGTAAACCCAGACAAACTAGAAAAACCAGATACAAATGTAAAGGTTATTAACACAAACAGTCCTGTAAGTAGCAAGCTGGAAACCTCTGTTAAATCACTTAACCTAGATTTATATTATCAGAATGTTCGTGGTTTACGAAATAAAGTACATGACTTTAAATTAGTATGTTGTCTTGTGACCATGATATTATGTTAATTACTGAATCATGGTTAAATACAAGTATCCTGGATGCTGAACTGTTTGACAATAGATATAATGTAACAAGAAGAGATAAAGATAACAATAAAACTCGCGGAGGTGGGTTGATTAATGCAGTTAAGAAAAATATAGTATTTGAACACATTAATTTTAACACTAAGGGTGAGCGACCATCAAAGTGGCGTGGCAGTGGCAAGTAGCAAGTAGCACGCGTCTAGCATAATGTAACCAATGAAAACGAATGATTCAGTTTACACCAAAATGACAGTAACGTCATTCATTCTAATCATTCGTTAGGATTGGTTACATTATGCTAGACGCGTGCTACTTGCTACTTGCCACTGCTACGCCACTTTGAAGGCCGCTCGCCCTAACAGTGAAATTTAATGTTGAGTAGTAAAAATGAAATACCACAAATGTAATTTAATATTAATACACTTCATCCAATTTACATACCAATGCACGTCATAGGCGTCATAGCCCGTGACATCACATGATACCAACACGAAATATTTAGGCGGTAGGTGTGTTCTTTTTTAGAATCACTTTGCCGAGTACACTGGCATTACAGCCGCTAGACATATTTTATTATATGCGCGTCGAAATAGCATTTAAATATTTCTATTAATGTTAACTTAAAGGAATACACAATAATATGTTTCATTTAATTTATATAAATGCTTTATAAAGCGTTTTTAAGAAGAACATTTGTTCGGAACATGCTGTAACTGTAATCGAACGAAGGTGAAATTTTGGCATAAAATGGTAACACTTATTTGTCAGTTGCGGTGTTGACACTTTTTGTACTTTATTATTTTGAATTTTAAAGTGAATACCTCTTGTTTTATATTTTTACCTATTTAATAAAACCTGTGCTTTTGAGAACAAAATTAGTGTGTTTTATTTCAAAAATATCACGTAAGAATTTAAATAGTCGTTGTAAAGAGAAGGTAATACTTTTGCAATAATTATGTGACCTATTTGATTCAAAATGGAATCAAGATTTTTTTATACTTTGGCAATTATGTCAACTTCGATCAGTGTGAATGATAATGACGTGCATCGGTAAGTAAATTAGATAAAGTATATGTGTGAATATTCCACCTTCTGTTTCTATGTTAGTTTTTAATAACTTTTTAATAAATCTTGAAAATATTGTTTCTGCTAATGTAGATGTCTTTATTGTTGGAGATTTTAATATACCTCATTATGTATTAGGCACATGTGAGATAAGCTTGAGACTAAATCAGTTTTTAAGTATATGTGGTCTATGTTAAATAAATTTAGTAGTAAATTATATGGGTAGAAAGTTAGATTTAGTGCTATCCAATGTTCATGTGGTTTCTGCTAGAAGTAGTGATCCATTTGTTCAGGAGGATAACTATCATCCTTCTCTTAACTTGACTGTGCAGCTCAAAGGTCTCAACAGTGATAAACATAAAATTTACTCATCTTTGGAATATGATTATTCTAGGGGCAATTTTCTGCCGTTGTATACTCTAGTTCGATTAATAAATTGGGGTAGACTAAAACGTACCAATGATGTAAATAATGCCATACAAACCTTCCATGATAAAATATTTGAATGTTTTGAACAAGCAGTACCTAAAAGACAAAAATCTAACAATAGATACAGTAAATACAGTTTTCCTAAATCTTTTCACAAGATTTATTTTGTAAAATCAAGAAGAAGAACAAAATACATAGGCCTATACAGGGTAGACATGTTAATATCCAAATCAAGAATGAGTACAACTGTCTTAGGAAGTCCATTAAAATACAAACAAAATCTCAGTATATAAAATATCATTACACTGTAGAAATAAATATTAACATGTACCCAACTAGTTTTGGTAATTTGTGAAATCCAGAAGTAGTTCCAAGGGTTTACCATCAGAAATTAAGTTAGACAACAATATTTACACTGGCTCTGATGAAGTTTTTAATGCTTTTGCACTATACTTTACGTCAGTCTATAGCATCGCATCTGATATGAAGATACCTAAGTTTCGTGGTATTCTAAAGTTTGATGAGATAACTGAAGAAGCCTTTAGAGCTAGTGTAAAAAAAATAAAACCCAAGAAATGTACAGGTAAAGATAATCTACCTGCTTATATCTATAAGGGGTGTACTGACCAACTTGTTGAACCATTACAGGTTATATTTAATCTTGCTTTAAAAACTAATACCTTTCCTAAAAAATTAAAAGATACCATTACAGTTCCTATTTTTAAATAATGTAATATTATTGATGTAAAAAAGTATAGACCAATTAGTATTTTAAATTATTTGGCAAAAATGTTTGAATCTATTTTATTTAACCACTTATTACAACATTTTATCTAATCTTTTAATCAATATCAACATGGATTTCTACCAGATAGATGAACACTTAGAAATTTATGTATTTTCACACGATCTGCTGCAGATGCCATAAATACTAAGATGCAAATGGATGTAATCTTCACTGATTGTGCCAAAGCATTTGATAGGGTTGATTATGGTTTATTACTAGAAAAACTGGGCACCTTTGGCCTCTCAATTAATGTATTAACATTTTTAAATTCATACCTAGCAGATAGAAGTCAGCAAGTTAGAGTTGGTAATTTTTACTCAGAGGAATATTCCGTAACTTCTGAAGTTCCTCAGGGCAGCAATCTGGGACCATCCTTATTTGCTTGTTTTATAAATGATCTTTCTAGTTGTCTAAAATTTTTACTTGCTTAATGTTTGCAGATGATTTTAAGTTGTTTAGAGTTGTAGAAGATCAATGTGATTGCCAACCATTACAACTAGATTTAAATGCGGTATCTAATTGGTTTCAGATAAATAGAATGGATCTAAATGTTGACAAGTTTTCAGTGATGATCTTCACACGTAACAGGAACTTTATTAACAACATGATGAGGCAGTGCAATATAATACTAAAAAAATAGCGGCAAAGATATCTTCAACACTAACGTCAATGTAATTAAATCTAGCTTTCTATCCACTTTGAGAACTTTATCTTAGTAGGTAGGTATATCTAATGTTAAAATCACTACTTGTAATTACGTTTTATTCTGTAAAATGTGTTTATTGCGGAATAAATAAATAAATAAATATTATGTTCTTGAAACGATACGGTTACAAATTGATGAATCAAATATCCTTACTCGGAAATTTTACTAATTCGTCAGTAATTAATTTAATTTAATTAATAAAAATAAAGTAAAATAAAATAAAGTTTAATTTAATTAAAATGAAATAGAATCAAATCAAAATTAAGTCAAATTAAATAAAACAATTAAAATAAAATGAAATAATATAAAGGTAAATAGCAATAAATAAAATTAAATAAAAGTAAGTAAAATTAAATATAACTTATTAAAATTAAATAAAATTAAAATTAGGAAAAATTTAATCAAAAAAATAAATTAAACAAAATTAAATAAAATTAAATACAATTACATTAAATATTATGGATATCAAAATGAGGTTACTAAACATGAATACAAGATAATACAAGTATTTGTAAATTATTTATAGAGCTTAAATGTGTGGTGTTATTAAAACAAGTCAGTAATATGCCGATATAAAAGGTTATAAACCCACATAGTAAGAACGTGCTATAAGAAGTATTCACTTTTGTCGGCATTTCCCGCCAATTACGGTCGACGGGGCATGCCGATATTTTTTAAATTTGATTGGATCTCTGTTACATGCGATGGGCAAAACCACTAGTTTTATATAAAATTATATGCTTCTAAAAATTTTCTTGATCGAAATCTACACATAAATCTACTTTTATCGGCGATGTAGCAAAAATGTTATGCATGAATTGCGATGAGTTTTCGAATACTTGAAGCGTTCGCACATTGCATATTATTCTACAATTGAATTTTTTCACACGCCATATATTTTTTAACATTTCAAGATCTCTTTAAAACATCTCTATAATATCCACTTTTGAATAAATCAAATGTTTGTACTTCAAGTTGTTTAACAAAAGTTTCAAAAAGTTTTACAAACAAATTTTGTTTTAATTTCGTTACGTGATTATGTGAAAATGGTTAAAGTTTTAACCCAAAACATTTAATTTCTTACGGTCTACATATCGGGGTCGTCTGACATTATTGCCACAAATTGGTTGCAGTGCTCCTGTAGGGATGCTTTTGCAAGTTAACTTTGTCCTATTATAACTTGACTGCACCGTAATAATGGCGACCAACGAGCCAGAAATACCGTGATTCTTTACCTTAGTTTGTCACTATGGCCATAATGCTGGAGCAGGCATTATTCGAGAACAGGCTCTGTCTCAGCTTGTAGTGATTTACTTAAATGTACAAGTGTATTCTTGCAATCATACAAATATTGATAACAGCAAATTGTGCCTAAAGAATTAAAACACTGTAAGTTCAGGTTACAAAACAATTCAATTCAGTAATTATTCGATATTTGTATTGCCCGTTAGTCTAAAACGTTAATACTTATTTAAATACCACTTTTACTTTCCTGACAATAAAATTATTATATTTTGTGGTAATGCAATCAAGGTTTAACGAATTATGTATACGATTTTTTTTTATAAATTTAAATTAACTACAAAACGACCGTTTGGAGTTATACCGCTAATCTTCTAATGACCCCCTTAAACCGGAAAAGATCTTTAATCTGCTAAAGCTGCAATTGAAGAAGGTTTGTCTAAAAAATGAAAACATGGGCAACCCAAGACTCAATCACAAAATAGGTTGCGAATATAAGTAAAGCAGAATCTGGGTTTCAAGCCAAGGGAATTTACCCATTGAACCCGAATGTATTAACAGATTAAAGTTTTCGGTCAGCTTAGCTGATGGCTTAAGAATTAGAACAAATTGCAAAAAACCACGATCTACATGTTAGAAAATTTAAAGACTTTTTCTGGCAATATAGGTATAGTTTTAAGACATACTCTAAGACATCTTTGGCATGTCCATCAAATAAGGATAAATGCTCTAAGCCTGTTTTAGATGTTACTTATAACCAAGAACTTGTTAATGAACATAAAATATTGGTATATTTATACCCAATATGCTAAATCAACTGCGACTCCTATGAAGATTATTTTAGAGGATAAAGAAAAGAACAAACTAGCTAAACTTATTAAGACTAAAAAAAAATCGAAACCAAAAACAAAATCTGAAATCTGAAAATATGAAAGAAAAATGTAAATAAACGAAAAATGTTTCAAGAAAGTTCAACAGAGAGTAAAGATGAAGATAAGCCTTTGTGACGATGATAGTGATGATAAAATGGGTGTAGATGATGATATAATAAATGCAATTTTGCAATGAATTCGGAAAAAATTATGAGTTGTGAGATCGCTGCACCATCTGCGGATTGTCTGCTCATACTATATATTTGCCACATGTATACATCTGTAACTTATGTATCCAAAACTAACAAAAAATATGTATGAGCGTCATTAACCTGTACTCTCAGGGTAAATGCTGCGCAAACATGGTATTTGTTCAGAAATGTAAAATAATGAGAATTATTTAAATTTGCCGCGCATTTATAGACGGGGCCTTAGCTGTATTGGCGGTTGACACTTCATGTCTTGCCGAAAAAGAGAAGAATCGTCACCCGCCAGCCGAGAGTGACAGTCGGTCGAATATATAGGTGGAGGTTAAGATATAGCATGTCGATATAGTCGATTTATTTTTGTTATAAGAGTTTGAATAATAAATTTGGTATCTGTGCACATATCCTTTAATTTTTACAAGAGATACAGTCCACTAGCGAAGTTAAACCAGCGCACCAGTTACAAAGGCGAACAGAATCATTCAAGAAAACAAGAATGGTCTAACCTACGCCAACATAAAACATTTGATCATTCTCGCCGGATGTTTTTACATTACTGAAGTGCCAGAGGTGACCTAATTTATTGCAAGCAAACATCAAACAAGCAGCAAGTTGCCGACAAGGTTCAAAAGGATTTCAAGTTTTTCTATCAACTACCACTGTTTTTTACGAGTTCAACCACAAGGCGAGGCCGGTTTCATTTCCAGACAGCGAGGATTTGGATGTCGTCTTCACAGGTTGAAGTACTAAGGATTTGGTATTGTAAGTAGTCATTTAAATTTGTTTGGATTTATTCAGGTGGTTGAGTGGTTTGCATTTTTTATTCTTGATTGTACATTTACATGATGGAAGACACAGTTAATCCAGAATTACCACATATGCCAACTCAAATAGCATTACAAAGTCAAATTGTTAGATTTACAATTAGAAAGAACGCAGCAATTAGTAAATTAAATAGATTTGTAGATTTTTTTCAGTCAGTGAGATTAGAAAAAACATCTGAAACTGAAACAATTCAGTTACAAACTAGATTGGATTAATTACAATTTGTATTAAATGAATTTTTAGCTTTACAATTAGAGTTACAATGTTTAGATGCTCAAAGCTTTGATGAATCAGAAACATTAACTATTGAAAATACATATTACAGGGTGATTTCGGAAGCCAAAGAATATTTATCAAATCAAGGTGAGTCAAAAAAGTCACAATTAAACATGTCTGTAGTTAAAGGTCAATCAAATATTCGTTTACCAACTATAGAATTGCCAAAATTTACTGGTTTATTTGAGAGATGGTTAGAGTTTCGTGATTTGTTTCTATCATTAATTCACAATTCTGATCACATGGAACACATTCAAAAATTTCATTATTTACGTGCATCACTAGAAGGTTCTGCTGCACAATGTATTAAATCCATAGCATTTGTAGCCGAAAATTATGAGTTAGCATGGAAAACACTATGTGACAGGTATGATGATAAATCATTAATTATTCACAATCATATAAAATCATTAGTGAACATAAAAGAATTAAAACCAGATGTTTCAAGCTCCTATAGAGATATTGTTGATTTAATCTCAATAAAATTAGCATCATTAGAAAGTTTAGGCGTTAATAAAAGTCATTTGGCAGATTTATTAATTATATTTATTGTCTCTAGTAAATTTGATAATGATACTATTGATGAGTGGGAGAAACAAATAGTAAATACAGATTTTCCTAATCTGGAAGATTTTATTTCATTTTTATCAGATAGAGCAAATTTCATTGACAAGGTCAATAAACATAAAATCAAGCACAAGGTTTCATCTTTCAAACAGAAAGCGTTTGTGGTAAGTTCAGGTGGTCAACAGGATAAGCAGAATACATTATCTTGTTATTACTGCAAAAAACCTCATTTTTTATTTAAATGTAGTGAATTTTTGCAATTGCCAGTCAGTCAGAGGAGGCAAAAGGTAAGTTTATTCAAAATTTGTGAGAATTGTTTTCGTCAAGGACACCAAGCTACTACTTGTAAGCATGGTCATTGTAGGCACTGTCCAGAGAAACACAATTCTTTGTTGCATGATTCCAAGATAAGATATACCCATGTAGTTCACACAGGGTCGCATTTAGATCAAGTTTATGGTCCAGCTCAAGATTTTTAGAGCACAGATTCGCATTCAGATCAAGTCAATACTTCAGCTCAAAGTTTTCAGAGCATAGGTTCGCAAGCAGGTCAGTTTTATACTTCTGGTCAAGGTTCTCAGAGCAAAGAGTCAACTACAGCTTATGGTAGTATATATTGTTCTTCAGCTCACAATCCTCAGAGTATAAATTTGGATTCAAATCAAAACTGTCGACTTGAAGCAGATCCAACCTCATATTGTCAAAACAGACATACTAACATTACTGTACCAGTAGATACTCAGCTAAGGAGTACAGTCAGTAATGAGTTGCAAGTTTTAAATCAAGCTTCAGAATCAAATCAGGAAGCTAAACCAGATACAATAATCAAGAATTTTTGTAATTTTTCAACAAGTGGTCAGGTCTTATTAGCCACAGCTTTGGTACAAGTATTTGACAAGCATGGAAATCAGCATATTTGTACAGCACTTTTAGATAATGCTTCAATGTCTAATTTCATATCAAAAGGTTTAGCAGATCGCCTAGGGATTACTCAACAAAGGGTTCAGTTGTCAGTATCAAAATTTGCACAGAATCAGTCTGTGATTCAATCCTCTTGTAATGTAACAGTTAAGTCTCTCATTAATCAGTTTTCATGTTCTCTTCAGTGTTTAGTTATTCCACAAATAACAGATGAATTGCCTAATAGGTATTTTTCTAAATCTTCATTACCGATTCCCAACAATATTACACTAGCAGATGATAGGTTCAATGAACCCAAAAATATAGATATCCTCATTGGTGCAGATTCTTATTGGAATCTCATATGTACAGGTACGATTCACTTAGGAAAACATCTACCAGTGCTACAAAAAACAGTCTTAGGGTGGATAATTTCAGGGCCACTTGGATTATCTAAATTAACATCAAATAATAGCAAATGTCATTTTACGAAAGTCATCGATTTAGAATCACAGGTCGCAAGGTTTTGGGAATTAGATACCATTCCGGACAACAAGCAGTTGTCAAATGAAGAACAGCAAGTGGAAGAACATTTCATAAACACAGTTCAACGTGATACATCAGGTCGATTCATTGTATCAGTTCCGTTAAAGGAACCAATATCAAGGTTAGGGAACTCAAAGGACATAGCAATGAAACAGTTTTACAGTTTAGAGAGAAAGCTAGCAGTCAACCCCCAACTAAAGAAGTTGTATTCAGACTTCATGAAAGAATATGAAGAATTAAACCACATGACACGGTTTACTCCTAGTGATACTCAAATTACCTATTATTCACCACACCATGGTGTTTTAAAGGAAGAAAGTGACACTACCAAGCTTCGTGTTGTTTTCAATAGTTCCGCATTGTCATCTTCAGGACATTCATACAATTCCATTCAAATGGTAGGTCCAGTAGTTCAAGATGAATTGTATTCAATTATGTTAAGGTTTAGACAACATAACATAGTAATTTGTGCAGACATTTGTAAAATGTACAGACAAGTGATGGTACACAAAAGGTTCCATCCGTTGCAATTAATTGTTTGGAGAAACAATCCTAACGAAGAACTGCAGACATATGCGCTCAACAGGGTAGTGTATGGCACTGCAAGTGGTCCATATTTGGCCACGAGATGTCTGGTCCAGTTAGGTATCGAAAATGAAAAATCCAATCCAGAAGCAGCTCGAGTCATAAAGAATGATTTCTTTGTAGATGATTTAATTACAGGTGCAGATTCAGTCAATCAAGGAATCATATTGTGCCAACAAATAGATGAAATATTAAAATCAGGAGGATTTCATCTCAGAAAATGGAAATCAAACAATTTGGAGGTATTCACAAATATTCAGCATACACAAGAATTTGATGAATTTTATTTTGGCTCTTCAGAAGCATCAAAGGTGTTAGGGCTTTATTGGTCAGCAAACAAGGATGTCTTTTCTATGAAGGTAGCGTTACCCCAAGTTACAAAATTCACTAAACGACTTATCTTATCTGAAATAGCAAAGATCTTTGATCCATTAGGTTTAATTAGTCCTTTAATTATTAAAGCAAAAATATTGCTTCAATCGCTTTGGTCTTTACATTTATCTTGGGATCAAGAGGTTCCACTAGACATTCGCAATAAATGGATTTCTATAAGAACAGATCTTAAAGACCTGAACTCACTCCAAATTCCTAGACATGTTGTTTGTATGGATCGAGTACATGTTGAAATTCATGGGTTTGCTGATGCGTCTCAGTCTGCCTATGGTGCATGTATCTATGTACGGTCCACTGATTCAAATAACACTATTCAAACTAGTTTACTTACGTCCAAAACAAGGGTTGCACCATTAAAAACCATCAGCATTCCAAGGTTGGAATTATGTGCTGCGCTTTGTTAGCAGAATTATTTCAGAAAGTTGTTAAATCGTTAACAATCTCAATTGATGATTACTATCTGTGGAGCGACTCCACAGTTACACTAGCATGGATTAAAACTTCTCCTCATATGTTACAAGTTTTTGTGGGGAATCGTATAGCTCAAATTCAATCTCTCACAAATGTAGATAAATGGAGATATGTACCCACAGCAACAAATGCAGCTGATATTCTTACACGAGGTATGACTTCAGCTAATTTACTTCAGAATTCACATTGGTTTAGTGGACTACCCTGGTTAAAACAAGCTCCAGATAAGTGGCCACAAGATATATCTAATTTTAGTCCCATCTCAGCAGATAGTCTTCTTGAAGTTGGAAAAATGTACACATTTCTTCAGAGACAACCAGTTCATTTATTTCCATTTGAAAAATTTTCTAGCTTACAAAAACTTCAGCGTGTAACAGCTTATTGTTTAAGATTTATTTCTAATTGCAGAAAACCCAAACAAGAAAGAGTTCAAGGTGATCTCTCCTTAACCGAAATAAATCAATCACTAGATATGTTAATATCACTTGTACATCGGGAAGTCTTTTTGACTGAAATCGATGATCTGTTAAAACTAGGTAGGGTAGACAGGAAGAGTCGACTTCTAAGTTTGACACCATTTCTTCAAAAGGGCATCATTCTTGTAAGTGGAAAACAAATGCAGCTAGTGTCAAGGAGGGAGCTATGGTCATAATCAAAGATGACAACTTGCCTTCGTACAAGTGGAATCTAGGACGGATCGTCAAGTTACACCCTGGAAAGGACAATATAGTGCGAGTGGTATCGATTAAAACTGTTAATGGAATTTACAAACGGGCCGTGGCAAGAATTTGTCTATTGCCAATCGAGACGGACAATGTTTTTTTTGTAACATGATTGTATTTCAATGTTTATTTGATTTATAATGTTATATATATATATATATATATATATATATATATATATATATATATATATTTTTTTTTTTTTATTTTTGTATAGTTCATATTGGTTGAAAGATTGTCTTTCAAGGCTGGGGGCATGTTCAGAAATGTAAAATAATGAGAATTATTTAAATTTGCCGCGCATTTGTAGACGGGGCCTTAGCTGTATTGGCGGTTGACACTTCATGTCTTGCCGAAAAAGAGAAGAATCGTCACCCGCCAGCCGAGAGTGACAGTCGGTCGAATATATAGGTGGAGGTTAAGATATAGCATGTCGATATAGTCGATTTATTTTTGTTATAAGAGTTTGAATAATAAATTTGGTATCTCTGCACATATCCTTTAATTTTTACAAGAGATACAGTCCACTAGCGAAGTTAAACCAGCGCACCAGTTACAAAGGCGAACAGAATCATTCAAGAAAACAAGAATGGTCTAACCTACGCCAACATAAAACAGTATTTTATAATGTTTTCCTACTTTTAGTGGGTTAAAAATATTTGCTTCTGTTGTTAAATTTTTAATAACTTGGTAATTTTATTTTTTAACTTTTTCTTATATTAAATTTATAATAAACAATTAAAGAAATACATCATATTTTTGTTAAGTGAACGCCATTCCCTTTTCTTCCCTTCTATATCACTCCATTATTTTTTCGCAAAGTTCTAGTCTTCTGTCTAAGTCACGTTCATTTGATTTTGGCACTAAATTCATTTGAAGGATACCATTTATGTTTTTAATATTTTATTATCGAACTTTTCTGATGTCATGATTATAGGCTAAAATTTCAGAGCTTATATGTGGATTGTATTGCCATGCTTAGTTGAAAATTTTTTGTGATACTCTTTTTTCCTAAAAAAAAAACCAACATATATTTCCAAATCGATTACATTTTTTAAGTATCTTGAAAATACCTGGTTTAATAACTATCTCTGCGTGAAGATACTTAATCGTCGAAACTAACCCTATTCGACCTGAAACTCTTAGAAACGGGCTGTGTAAATTTAAGCCAAGTTTGACTTATTGCCAGTAATGAGAAGATCTTAATTTTTGTACCTTTTTTATACTTCTTTATTATTTAAATACCAATTTGCTGCTGTTAAAAATTAAATATAGTATCTTGAAACTGTTTAAGCAATTTTTTGAATTTTAACACCATGCATATCAAAAACTACTAATTTTAGGATAATAGTGGTACATATTGTCATGCTTAGAATTCTATTGTCTATTTAATTTTGACAGAAAAAATATAGGATTCTATCTGAAAAACAAATATATAGCGTCATCACGACTATCACGACTCCATGGTGACGTCACCACAATTGCGTCATCTAAAATAAACTTGGACACCCGTAGCTCAGAGGCAAGATACTGTCATTATAATTTAAACTAATTAAAATATAAAACTAAAAATTATTTTAAACATCGACCTGCTCCACCGTATTTTTCTTAAGTGGTACCTAGTGGAGAAAATTTGGAGTTTTTAATGCAAACATTAACACTGTATGGAAACGAGGAAATATCTTTTTAAACAAAAAATCAATATTATTGCAACTTTGCATGCAAGTACACTGACACATAACGCATCTAATTTCATATTTTTGTTACTACTCTTTTTTCGATTCCCCTGTAAATACCCTTAATTTATTTAATTTAAATGGGCTACCCTCTATATCTTTGCAGACTAAAAAAAACTTATTATTTTTTATTTAGATGAACCAATTTTGTTTAAAGAAATTTGTTAAAACGAGAATCAAATCACTTTACATTTAAATAATAGGTACATTTATTTTCCGAGACCAGTGAGAATAATAATTAAAAAAAAACACAATTATGACCCAGCTATACCAGACCCTAGTAAAAAATTCTAATGATTAGGGTTGATAGCTACTATAGAGAGAAAGTCTAAGGATGATCAAAAATATGAATGATAAAAAGTTTGTTGTAAGGGGTGTTGTTTCTTTTAGATTCATAATATTGAGTGAAAATACTTTGGTGAGAAAGTGTGTTCGTGTCAGGTCCTTTTATTATTTGCCTTATACTGACAAATCTTTAAAGTCAAAGTATTTGTATCAACATTAGATATTTTTAATAATATATGCAGCGGTATATTAAATCATTTAAATAATAATAGAAAGCAGTTAATCATACAACAAGTGGGACATGTTCCATTTTCAAAAAATTATTTAGCAAATATCAGTGAAGAAGAAAAATATTTTCAAGCATTTTAATATTAATTACTATCAGCTCAATATGGTAACAAAATAAGATAGTTAACTCTGACCCACAATAGAAGATACTTAAGATATTCTCTTCGGGTCTCGTTGGTTCTCTGTGCTTTATGCTAAAAGTGGATATACTGAAAAACAGGAATAGAGGCAGCTGATAGAGAGAAAACCGCATTCTAAATAGTATCAACTCGTTGGCAACTTACATTTAGTCCTTTAATCTATTTAGTATCAAATATTTTGACGAATAATTAAATATCTAGCCATATTTTATCCAGTAATGGTGTAACTGACCACTAAAAATTCTAAGCAATTACTAGTATCAAAATATAAACATGATATTAGAAGTTATTCTATTATATTGGAAGTCCCTTATTTAGGCACATTTTACAGACAAGTTGTAAAAGGATATGCTCATATTACTAAGCTTTTAGTAAATAAAACAGTTCGCATCCCTCAATTCTGCAGCATTTTACGGGAGAAGCAATCGCCATTTTAAAGGCTTTAGACATGTGTAAGAGTCATGCAAGCTCAGATTTTCTTATCATTACAGACTCTTTATCTGTTCTTCAGAGCTTAAGGCAAATATATCCAGTACATGCTATCCTGCAACAAATACAATTAGCACTTTATCACCTACAAAACAGACACGTGAACGTTACATTTCTCTGGGTACCATCACATACAGGTATCGCAGGAAATGAAAAAGTAGATGAATTAGCAAAGAAAGCTGCTACTGACGAGCAAACTGAAATTATGACTACAATTCCATTCAGTGATATCCAGCTCAATATTAAACAACACTGTGTAAAAAATTGGCAACAAATGTGGAATTCTACTAAGGCAAAACTTAAAAACGTGAAAACTAGGATTGGCACTAAACTACAATTTCCAGAAAACAGAAGACAAGTGATTATAAACCGACTAAGAATTGGACACACAGCGTTAACTCACCAGCATCTCATAAC
This sequence comes from Diabrotica balteata, assembly GCA_918026665.1. Taxonomy (NCBI): domain Eukaryota; kingdom Metazoa; phylum Arthropoda; class Insecta; order Coleoptera; family Chrysomelidae; genus Diabrotica; species Diabrotica balteata. The sequence continues at coordinate 39,084,672 of OU898280.1, forward strand.
AAAAGAACTACCACCTGAATGTTCCTATTGTGAATGTCCAATAACTGTTCAACATGTATTGATTGAATGTCCTCTTTATTCCTACGAAAGAGCCATCAACAACGTACCAGAAGAAGCAAAGAAACTTAAAGATATTTTAAACAGTAATGTATCTAATACAATCAAATTCCTTAAGGACATACGTTTACTACACAAAATTTAAGTTATATTATATGTATCTCTTTGTAATTTGTAATTTATTATGTGTAATTTAATACGCAATTTGTAATTAGTAAATTTGTATTTGTAATAACAACTGCAAAATCTGTAAAACCCGCTAATAACCTTTAATGGATGGAGGAAATTCTAAATAAAAAAAAAACGGAACATAACAAATAATATAATGTAATAATGAATGTTAAAAAGATTTAAAAGAGCGACAAATAGTTCTTATTATACCGATATTAAGCTATTCTAGAGAAGAAGGAAAATTTGTTTTGGATAGAGATGCCAGTATGTCTATGGGAGCTTTCCTTTTGAAGATTAAAGATAGACAAGAAAAGGTCATCTGTCAATGAAATTAATGGCCAGCCTGCGCTTGTTTGATATTGGGTCCAGACTTTTGTCTATCGTGGGATCCTATATTATTGTTCATTAAATTACATGCATACCAAAAATCAATGAAAAGTAGTTAAATAAAAAATATTAAATTATATCTGGTCAGCTTTATACATGGGGATTGAAAATATTTAACAAACGAAATCTCTTACCACTTAAATTATCGCCATTAAATCCTTACCTAAAACAAAAAAATAATTGTTAGCCATAAAATATTACGGTTTTAAATTTATTATAAGATTTCAAAAATAAACCTTAAACTTTAAAATTCTTACAAATATATACTAGGACAATTCAAATTAATATAGCTTTTTTGGATTTTTGACTTCAGAATATATACACGGTTTTCTATTTTATCACACCTGTCACTTATACATTATTCTTTTATATTTAAAAAGGTTACGATTCTGCGATCTGTTCCATCCCCTAAGAGTACTTGGAATTTCGAAAAAGATAATTTGACTGAAAGTAAAAAACTATGAAACTTTCACAAGAAAGTTAGAGAAATGATCAACAATAGAAACAGGAAGCAGACATTACTTATAGATCAACAAGGAAACATGATAATGGAAACAGAAGAAGAGAAACTAAAACGTTGACAGACATACATAGAAGAACCGTTTGACTATCAAAGGCAGCCTCCTTGTGATAATTTTCCAGAGGAGACAGGTCCAAAAATAAGCAAATAAGAAGTAAAGAAAGCGGTGAAGTCATTAAAGAATAGCAAAGCTCCAGGATCAGACAAGCTACCAGCGGATATACTAAAGTTGATAGATGAAGATCGAATCCATTTGTTAGTAGTAGAAAATAGTATTCCTGAAGAATGGCAAAGATTAACCTTTGTCCCTCTTCCCAAGAAGGCACATGCTAAGCAGTGCAGTGATCATCGTACCATCAGTCTGATGAGCCATACCTTAAAAATATTCCTTAAAATATTTCAAAATAGAATTTACAAAAAATTGGAAGAAGATTTTGAAGAAACTCAGTTTGGATGCCTGGAAGAATATGGAACTGGCATTATTTGCCTTTAACATCTTGACACACAGTTGGTTGGATATGAATCAAGATGCATTTGCTTGTTTTATTGATTACAACAAGGCGTTTGATAACATCAAGCATGACCAACTTTTAGAGATCTTCAAAGCTAAACACTTAGATATTCGCGATATAAGAATAATATCTACTCCGTATTATAATCAGATGGCAGTTGCACGCATCGAAAATAGCACAACAAATGAAATTCAAAACAAAAAAGAGTTAGATAAGGATGTGTGCTGTCACCAATGCTATTTAATCTCTATTCGGAAGAAAATATGACGAAAGCATTGGAGGAAGAAGAAATTGGGATAAAAGTTAACGGCCAACCAATTAATAATATTAGATACGCAGATAATACGGTTTTGATGGCGGAGACAGTAGAAAACCTGCAAGCCATTTTAAATAAAGTAGTCAAAGCTAGTGAAGAGAAAGGGTAACAATGAATGTCAAGAGGATGAAATTCATGATTATTTCAAAAAAACAAAGACTGAATGCAAACCTGTACATTCACAATAACGAAATCGAACAGGTGCACAAATATAAATACTTGGGAACAAGTGATAATAACAACAATGACATCACAGAAGAAATAAAAACTAGAATTGGAAAGGCTCGAGCTGCTTTTGTTATTATGAAGGACATTTTGGGAAGTCATGACATTAACAACCTAAACCTAAAAATGAGATTCGTTAGATGCGACATCTTTTAGATACTGCTGTACGGAGTAGAGATTTGGACTTTAAACAAGTGCAATATAGATAAACTAGAGACCTTCGAAATGTGGATGTATAGAAGAATTTTAAAAATACCTTGTACAGACAAAATAACAAATAGTGTAGTTCTTCGAAAAATGAACAAAGAACGGGAGCTGTTCATCACCATCAAGAGAAGAAGGCTGGAATATCTCGGTTATTTGATGAAAGGAAAAAAGTACCGATTGCTCCAGTTGAATCCAAGAAAAGATTCAGGGCAAACGAAACGTAGGGAGACGACGTATATCTTGGCTGCGCAATTTAAGAGACTGGTTTCAGTGCACATCTAACAAATTATTTAAAGCAACAGCTTCAAAGACATAAATAACAATGATGATTGCCAAACTCTGTAGCGGAGAGGGCACTTGAAGAAGAAGAAGAAGAAGAAGAAGAAGAAGAAGAAGAAGAAAAGAATATGAAGACATTTGGAGAAGACAAACAAATGCTGTTTGCGCTTCTTTGAGTTTTGAATTCATGGTTCTTTAAATTTTTTTATATAGATGTAGGTGGTTCTTGCGTTTTCTTTTTTCTTCCATGAGTTTCAAAATATCTTCAGTCGTTCATTTTTTCCGTTTCTTACTTTTCATAATTTTAAGGTCTTCTCTTTGTACTCTAACTATGGTGTTTTTTATAATTTGCCGTATATTTTTTATTTCCTTGTCTTCAGTAATAATTGTTTTTCTTCAGATCTTTATTATGAAGCAAACATTATGCCATGCCCAAATTTGTAGAAAAATAAAAGAATATAAAGTTGATATATTAGGTGAGACAAGGTAGAATGTAACGAAAAAACACATCAAGATAGAACGCGACTTGCTAATATACTCTGGTAAAACAGATAAAGGCATGAAAATAAAGTCTTATTTTGTAAAGGTACAAAATATTATCTCATATAATAAAAACCAGTTTCAGAGTGAATAATAACTGCAAGAATTAGGACCCAATTCAGAAAGGTAACACTGATTTAGAGCGCTGCACCAAGAAAACAAGTAACTGAAGAAAAAAAGGGGTTTTCTATAAACGTCTTGCAGCCACAATGTAAAAAATTAAATAATCCAATAAAAAAGCAGTGATGAGGTATTTCAACAACACCAACTTAAAAAACACTATGAGAAAGGATGATACTGATCACATAAATAAAAACTACAAGCGCTTCATCGAATTGTGTGCTAATCATGACCAACTCATTTCAGAAATATTGTTCCCACATAAAACAATGCACAAAGTGTCATTGAACTTCCAGCTGCATTAAACTGTGTGCTAGCTATAAACTACTCATTTGAGGAATATTGTTCCACAATAACCACAATAACAATCAAATTGATTAAATCTCAATAAGTAAGCAGTGGAAAATGTCACTTTTAAACTTTAGATTATGTAGAGGCTCATATTCGGCCAGTGATCACTAACTTATGATTCCGAAGCTAATTCAAGGTCTCTAGGAATGGGAATGGTAGTCGAAAAAATAGATTAGATAACAAAATCCTGGAAAGGGTGAAACAATTAAGATATCTGTGTAGTTGGATTAACTGCAGGGTTGAAAGTGACGATAAAATTTTCATATAAATAGAAATTGTCCGAAAAATCTTTAAATTGGCATTCTATAGCGTTTGAGTTGTGGTGTTACCGTCGCATGCTCAGAATCCTGTAGACAGCACACATATCTGACGAACGTGTGCTTGAGACCATGCACAAAAAGCAAAAATTGACCAAAATCGTTAAAATAAGAAAGATCCGATACTTCGTTCATATAATGAGAGGAGCTAAATATCGCTTATTCCGGTCTATCATTCAAGGCAAAATCAAAGGAAATCGCTGTTTCGGAAGAAAACAACTGTCCTGGCTGCGTAACAATAAACAACGGACAGGTCGAACGGTCGAGTAATTTTTTCATCTAACTGCCGATGCCGATCGGGGGACATTTCATCAACTTTTAAATACGATTAGAACTAACGCTTAAAAATAAACACGGCGTACAAAGAAGAAGAAGGAATAGGAAAGAACTGAACAGATCTTTACGAACGAGGTTCAACGTAGACAAACTGCAAAATAACGAGACGCAAATAGAATTCGTACAAGAACTACAATCCAAAATAATCAAAAAATGAACAAAAATTAGAAACCCATTAACAATACCCGTGTGGGAACAAGTAACGACATGTTGGGTGTAAATAAACACGTACAAAGGATAAACAGATAAACGTAGAACAAAACAGAATGCCGCAAATATATTAATCTCGAACTTCTAAATTTCAGAACAAAAGTAGAGAAGTAACGACTTAGAGAAAGTTATCATCAACATTATTGGTGCTACAGTCCTATAAAAGAGCCTCGGCCTTCCCAAGTCTATAAAGCCAGTCAGTTCTATTCATTGCCAATTGTTGTCAGTTTGCTGCGCCTATTTTTCTACCATCCTCATATACACCATCGCTCCATCTGAGTTTTGGCCTACCCCTACTTCTACTTCCCACAGTTTGTGACATAGGGATTCTTCTAGGAGTGCTATTCTACTGTGATCTTGCCAGATGTCCTGCCCATCTTAGTCTTCCTATTTTTATAAGAGATACTACGTCTTTACCACCAAATATATATTTGTATCTGTGATGTATCTCGTAGTTGTACCTCCTTCTCCAAACACCATTTTCATAGATGCCACCGAATATTCTTCTCAGTATCCTTCGTTCAAATATAAGCAGGAGGTTTTCATATGCTTTGGGGATGGTCGATGTCTAGGATCCATATGTCAACACTGGTTGTATAAGGGTTTTTTATATGGTTATTTTTGTTTTTTGGCTTAAGTTTCTGCTTCTCATATATCTACTCAATCCAAAATAGCCTTTGTTTGCTAGGATTATTCTTCGCTTGTTTTCTTTTGTCATGACGTTCTCCTTGGTGATCAGGGAGCCTAAGTATGTAAATTTGTCCACCACTTCAAAGGTAGAGTTATCAAGAGTGAATTGGTGGCCGATGTTTCTGGCTCTATTGTTGGGTGTTGGGGCCATTATCTTATTTTTCTCCTCATTTACATGCAGGCCTATATTTTTGAGGCATTTGACAAGGTGGTATACATTTCTTCTAGTTTGCGTGTTGTGCGGTCAACTAGGTCAACATCATCTGAATATGCCAAAATTTGGGATAATTTATTAAAAATGTTTCCTCTGTTAAAGCATGTTAAAACATGATTTTCAAATGCCTATGATTGTACACACTGTATTTTGACTTTGCAAACAACTTTACGCATTGTAGCCTTAACCAATCATATCAGTTTATCGGGGATGTGAAATTCATCCATGACTTCATACAATTTATTTCGTAGGATACTATCATAGGCTGATTTATAGAGAAAGTTATTTAGAGAAAGTTATAGAGAAGCGAATAAAGTTGTTAAGAAGGAATCAAAGAAAGAGAAAAAAAAGTCTTGCGCACCACCTAATTATAAATAGGTGAATATATCACAGAAAGAAGTCAGAAATGACATGAATATGGCATAAATAATCTCTAAGTGCACATAGCGATGGTAAAAGCGACAATAAAAAACAGAGTCCAGAGTAGGTCCAATTATACAACAAATTCTACAACACGCAGGTACAAAAAAATAATTTTTAATATAGAAGGTTTTGCCACACAAACGACGAAACCTTCTTTCTATAATATAATATGTAAACTTTTCCATAGTAAATTTTTTTCTAGCGTCCTGTGTCGTTGAAATTTTTAAACAAGTATTTTAAACACATTCGTACAGAGTTGTATAATGAATTTATAACGAAAATATTTTGAAATAATATTTAGTGTATGTTCTCATCTCAAATGTATGAGATGCGCAAGTTTTAAGCATAAATATTGTGACCATACATGCGAGAGTATCTTTACAAATGACAGTGCACCATATGGTTTGCATACAATCACAATTTTATTGAAATTGTTTACAGTCAAATGAGCGTCTATATATTTTCACTTGCCAACAAATTGGCTTCAAACCAATTCAGTTTAAATTTTATCATTCTTTTTTTTTATTTATTTACGCTGTAACCACCGGGGTTATTAGCGACCTAAATGTATAATACAGGTAAAGTTAGAAAAAAATTACAATAATTGATACAGTCCTGAGTCTTTAAGATAACTTGTTGATAATTGTGTTTTTAATGTTCATGTTTTTTTCCTAGGGCTTCCTTTATATTATTTTGTACAGTGTGCTTCTTTCTTGCTCCTTCATATTTTTTGCACTGAGTTAGTATATGCTTCACGGAGAGTGTTACTTGATACGTTTCACACATTGGCGGCACAGTTCACGTAAAGAGGTGTTTATGTGTAAAATTACCATGTCGCAAATGTGTTATTCTCACTTGGTCGTGTCTATTCGCTGTGGGTTGGAGCCACGGTTTCACTAATTGTTTGATTTCCTTGTGATGCACTCCACTTATTTTGCCACGCACTTAACACTTTATGTTTTATTTCCGACTTAAAGTCATCTAAAGAAACCTCATTAATAAGAATGGAGTCCTGGATGAAGGATGCTAAGCGGGCTAGTTCATCTGCTTCTTCATTTTCTTGTATACCGGTATACAAATATATCCCTCGAATAAGTATAAATAACTTTTAAATAATACAATGGTATATAATATCACTTTCATTTAACAAACAAACACACACATATCTCTGCTTCATTGGATCAAATCTATCTCCTCAAGAACTTCCCGTTTACTGTCAAACAACTACAATAGCAGAATTGAGTTCTCCATTCAATAATACATAGTAGTTTCAACCATGTTCTACCATCCATCAATTAATAGAGTACCGGCATGTAAGTAATGTTTATTTATTTGCTCATTTATTAATTTATTACAATCTAATAGACTATTTTATAATAATTTGTGGGTCTTACCTTGTCTGTTTAAACTTTTAAAACTTTTTATACCTTTTTATTTAATTTACTCATTTTGAAATAAAACCACAGACATGTAATATTGGCATAATTATTGTAATTTACAACATTTAATTTGTTTATCTTAATTAGACAAAACACTAATATGGGTTTTTATCATTTCAGCATTTATTTAACTTTGTATCGAGAGCTGAAGATGCTTTGCATATAGTAGAAAGCGAATCCGGTCGTCTGATAGTTAAATTAAATTGATTGTGAGTAAGTCTTATTTATTATTTCTTTACCTTTTTGAAATGGACTCACACAAGCAACACATTCATGATTTGAGATAGATTGTATTGATCTCGAGAGAATCATAAAAAATGGCAAAGATCGCGCCACGTTAATTTATTTAATACCTGTATAAAATCTGAGTTTATTTGCAGCAAAATACGAAAACTGCATACGTAAGCTAAACTCTTTACATTACTAACGCATCTTGATTTTTGTCGATAGGCCACTTTAATCAAAAGATATCGAATTTTTACCGTCGAGCTGATACAAATTTATTGAAAGGGTATTGGAACTGTAATACAATAAAAATGATGATTTAGTTTATTACAGTATTAAATATGTATGAAATTTTTTTCTTTAATTTTAGAAAAATTTTAAGTCTTGAAAAAAATAAAATTTTCAGTGATCGACATATAAATAGGACGTTGGCTTTTAATGGCTTAACTGGGATACCTGCATGTCTTTACTATTACTTGGTACTGTTGTGGTATTTAATTTGAAATTATCGGAAAACAACTTTTATATTTTCCTTTTCTGTTGCATTATATATGACTAAGTATACTTCCTAAGATTTTTTTATTAGGTCTCTATTAATTTTAACACTTTAACCACCACAAGACCTATTAAAAATTCCCGTCTATGGTCCTCATAAAAATATAAAAGGTCACTGGTTTGAAAATAAACTAATTCTGTTTGTGCGTCCGTAAAAATGGGGTGCTAACTCCAACTGACAGTTTCTAAAATTACCTTTGCGTTGGAAAATATAAAATGTAGAATAAAGAGGTTTTCCGGTAAACATTAACCTCTGTTAATGTTTGTGTGGGCCGTGGAGCTAGACCTAAATTAGGGTTATTGTGTTATTCCCTTCAACTCTTAAATTATCAGCCCCAACGAAATTTTTACTTTTCCTTTCTTGTGTCAGTGAAAAAGTTTCCGTCCTTTTGATTCTGAAAATGCCAACCGACACTTTAGCACAGCAGCGTGCAATTATAATAAATGTTGGGTATTCATTTGGAAATAACCTGTTCATGGAGAATAAAAGTATATAATAATATTCAAAATACCCACTGTAATAAACGATATATTTTTAGTGTACAGTTAAACCGCTAGGACATTTTTAACCGTAAGGTTTTAAAATATTCGTCCTTCATTTCAATTATACATCTTAACACTCTTCTTTTTTTTCTTCTTCTTTTTATATAGATATGACTCTGTATCTTCAGTAATATGAAGATATCAGTGATATCTTCAGTAAGTTGTCGTTTCATCGTTTTCGTGGGGTTCCTACTGATCGTCTTCCTAATTTGGAACCGTCTCTTGCCGTCTTTACTACTCTATTTGTTATCATTCAGCTTATATAATCGTTTTATTTAACTCTTCTATTTCTTTTCCAGTTCTTGATGTTCTCCACCTTGCATCTATGTCGTATGTCTGTACTTCTAGCTTTGTCCCATAGTGTCTTACCATCAACTTTTCTAAGTGGTTTCATCTCTGCTGTTTCTATCATCCTCTTTTGTCCTCTCTATATCAGGTCTTGTTTCTGCTGTGTATGTTATTATTTACTTGATCTTCCACTTTGGTTTTGAGCTTTCCGTAGATAAATAATCTGATGCCTAGATATTTAAACTCCACCACTTGTTCTATTATCTGACCTTCCAGCTCCAATTTACATCTTAGTAAATTTGCTGCTGTAACCATACATTTCTTCTTTTTTGGGGAAATTCTGTTAAAATTTCTGGCGGTTATATTAAATTTGTGCAGCATACGTTGTAAACCATTTTCACTTTGAAAGAGTAGTATTGCGTCATCTGCATAGCAGATTGTTTTAAGTTGTTTTTCTCCCATTTGGTATCTTTTTTAGATATTACTTTTTTTATTATTTCATCCATAATCAGTTTGAACGATAGAAGACTTAATGAATTTCGCTATCTTATCCCATTGCCAGCTTCAATATGGTCGGTTTAGATCTCTTGCGTTCAATAAGTGGATAACTTTTTTTAATTTGACCCGGTCAAAAACCTTTGTTACGCGTGGTCCACGAAACATAGATATGCCGGTTTGTTGTATTCTAATGATTTGTCTTGCACTAGCTTCATTATAAAGATAGCATCGGTGCATGATTTTCTCGACCTAAAACTTTGTTGTTCTTCTGCTAGTGTTATCATTTCATTCAATTTATTTGTTTCACTTTGGTTGTCAATTTTATTGTTGTGTTTAATAAATTAATTCCTCTGTAATTTTCCAGGTCCGATTTTTTTTTTTTTTTTTTTTTTTTTTTTTTTTTTTTTTTTTTTTTTATTTACAAAATCGCATCAGCCAAATTGGCTATTAGCGAACAATAATTTTTATTACATTTATAACATTAGTTTATATAGCATTTAAAATATTAAGTGAGGTTAAGAAACTTTTTATGTTTGAAATATTGCACTGTAAACCTAAAATGTCACTTAGTTTGTTTGGTATACTGTACAATATGCGCTTTGGCGTTAATGCTGGACATTTTTCCAATATATGTTTGACTGTTATTTTTTCATCACAGTTGTCACATCTTGGTTCTTGTTTGTTAGAGAATAAGTAGCTATTCGTTAGTCGCGTATGACCCAGTCGAAGTCGCGTTAATATTACCTGGTCTCTTCGACTTGTTGGTAATGTGGGCCAGGGTTTAATCGATTTTTTTACATCGCGTAGCTTTGCCGATGACACTTTCCACTTTTCATTCCACATATATCGCACTTTAAATTTAACCGTTGCTTTCACGTCCGCACTCGTAAATGTATTAGTACATTCCGCACTATCACTACTTGCAGCTTTTTTTGCAGCGCTGTCTGCCTCTTCATTTCCTGGAATTCCAATATGGGATGGTATCCAAAATAATATAATATTTTTTCCATTCAGTTGAGCGGTGTGGATTTCTTCTTTTATCTTGATGACTAAAGGATTAGTTGGGTAGACATATTGGATTGACTGGACTGAACTTAGAGAGTCTGTGAGTATGATATAATTGGTGTTATTGGATGCATTGACAGCAAGGGTAGCCTGGTATAGAGCATACAGTTCAGCAGAGTAAATTGAGTACTCTGAAGGGAGTTTATATTTATTTGTCGATGTTGGGGTTATGATTGCAGCACCAGTACCTTCATTTGATTTAGATGCATCTGTGTATATATGTGTATAGTCCTTGTAGTTGTGAAGCATATCGTTGAAGGCGGATTTGAATAACTGTGGGTTTGTTGAATGTTTGTCGAAAGAAATGAGGCGGGTTAGGCAATGAGGATTCTTTATTTGCCATGGAGGAATTAAGGACAATTGGGAAGAAAAGCATTCTGGGAACGTGTAGTTTAATTGATTTAAATAGCTTCTAATCCTTGCGTAGAAAGGTTTGGCAGTTCTTGGCTTATTTATGAAGAGATTTGGAAACTTTTCTGTAAAACAATTGTTAATGGTAGGGTTTTTTGGGTTAGACCTGATTTTTGCGGCATATGCTACACTTAAATAAAGTCTTCTGCCTTCTAAGGACGGTTCACCAACTTCACAATAAATACTTTCGATTGGTGTTGTGCGAAAAGCTCCAGATATTATACGTAAAGATAGGTTGTGAAGACTGTCAAGTTTTTTTAGCAGTGTCTTAGTGGCTGTAGAGTACACAGTAGATCCATAATCTAATTTTGATCTGATTAATGTTCTGTATAACATTAAAAGTGTTTGGCGATCCGCACCCCATTCTTTATTGGCCAGAGTTTTAAGAAGATTTAATCGCTTGTGACAAGATAAGATCAAATTTGTTATATGAAGTTTCCAGCTTAGATTTTCTTCAAATGTCATGCCCAAGAATTTTATTGACGTTACACGTTTTAGGTCCTCATCACATAGTCTTAGGTTAGGGATGTTTGTGACATTTTTCTTAGAAAATAGGATGAAACGAGTTTTTTCAGTGGAAAAACAGAAACCTGTTTTTTGTGACCAGAGTTCTAAGTGTTTTATGAAGCTCTGTGTATGATCAAATATGTTTTGTATATTTTTACCTTTGCAGAAAACTACAAGATCATCCGCGTAGACGCGTGCCTTTATGGGTGATTTTAGATTTATGAGAATATCATTCATTGCCACTATAAAGAGCGTAGGACTTATTACCGAGCCTTGAGGAATGCCATTTTCTGGATACATTATATCTGATGTTGTGTTGTTAGTCCTAACTCTGAAAGCTCTATTTTGAAGGAAGTTTTTAATAAAGAAGAAACAGTGGCCTTGAATGTTCCAACGATGTAATTTTTTTAATATATAATCGTGCCAGGCTGTATCGAAAGCTCTTGATATGTCAAAGAAAACCGCTAGACATTTATTCCTTAGTGCGAATGCTTCAGAAATGTCACTTTCCAAATCTATGATATTATCTATAGTTGACCTTTGCTGTCTAGGTCCGATTTGTCTCCGTTTTTGAAGAGATGTATTAGGGTGATTGATCTCCATTCTTGAGGAATTTTGTTTTGTTCTATTATTTTTTGGATTCGTTTTAATAGTGCCATTCTTTACACATAAGTAGTTATTACATATTTATTAAATTATAATTGTTATTATAAGTTATTAAAGCATGATAACATTTTTAAATATATGAAACTGGAAAAACATTGGTATTTGTATGTATGTATTTGTTCTTTTGCCTGTTCAAAAAATTTAAAGCACTCTTTTCCACGCTCTTGTTCTTTTGCATTATGTTTGAAACTTCGGTGCTTGTTTCTTTTTCGATAGAGGAAACGAGTATGATTCGCCTTTAAAGGAAACAATTTCGAAAGCTTTGATTTTAAGTCTCCAGCCTAGATCAGGCCTAATAAAAAACAGTTCTTTATATCGGTAAACATCCTTCTAGCGTGCTTTATTCTTGATAGGATGCCTTGGCGAATCGCAACTATCACTCATTAGAAAAGAGGACAGCTAATGTTTAAATTCTTTGGGAAATCATAAGCTTCGTTTTGATTCTCTGAATTATATAATATTGTTTAGAGGTTACTGAAGTTCAGAAAGTTTACTGGCAATAATAACACTGTGGTTGGGATATATTATTAGTTGCTCTGAAGTTGATTTTAATATTAATACTACTATCTTTAAAAGCTTCTCCGGAAATGTCTACAGCATATAGAATAAAAAGAAGTGGAAATAATATGCATCCTTATCGTTACCCCTCTTTATTATGGATATCTCTTCCAATACTCTTCACCCGTACTTGAGCTAATTAGTAAGAGTAATCTCACTCGTAACTCAGTTACTCGGAGTATTTCTGCTTGTTTCTGGTATTGGAGCTTGTCAAAATATTTGTGATAGTCAATGAAGCAGGCGTATATTGCCACGTTAATGTATTTGCTCTGCCTATATATAATGAGGAAGTCACAATGGTAAAAAGAGAATCGTGAAAAAAGTATTACGAGGAGATGGAACAGACTGCAGAAATGTTGAAGCTCCATAAAATTTTCTTTAAGGGTCCTCAGAAAACCACTAACCAGAGTCAAATAAATATACTTAGTATAATGAAGTGTCCCTAAAGGAAATTTTCAAGGTACACTTTTGCTAAAACAAAACTGGTACCATAGACACATGACAGTAGACTGGTTTGAAGACCATAACTTTTAGAAAAAACTGGCATGTGGTGAAAAAAGTGGTAAATCAGGAAAATATAATTTAGGAAATAAACTCGTTTAGGCGACATAAATCAACGGGTCTGGATGTCATTGATCCAATATTTCTACAGAAGAATGAGACTTTCTGTACAAAAAATGTATGTATGATACACACGATAGCATAGGACTAGGGTACATACCAGAAGTATTAAAGGCTATAGGAGTTACTTTATACTTGAACCTAGAAAAACTAAACAAGACACCACTAAGTCCATGAAGTCAATAAATCTGATGTTATTTGTACCAAATCTCCTAGAAAAATTGCTCTTTATTTACGGTGTATTAATTTAAAGACTGATAAATCATTAATTAAAGGACTAATGTATTAGACTGATACATTGCGTATATAACAACCGTCTCTATATATGTGTGGGGTGAAGTAGGTTCTTAAAAACCAGTGGGTGATGTTAAGTGCAATTATCAATATAAAGGGGACATTCCACTTCTACGAATCAATCACAATGGCGAAGATTCCTCTAAAAGGACTGGATGAGAAAAGCTGCTGATAAATAGATTGCATATTAGTAGAAGTAGTGAGAATTTGTCCTCAGAAGGAAGTCTTTTCTCCCCTATTGTGGAATCTCGTCTTGGACCATGTCTATCCCAGACAAAACTATCCTTTTTTATTATAGTTTATCTAATGGCGAACAAATCGTACACAGTGATTTATATTTTTTACCAATGTTGCACAAAAAATATTTACTTTGTAGGAAAATGTTTTTATAAATTAACATAAAAATTAAATATTTTATATGATTTAATTTTGACTGTGCCCTGTGGGTGACTTCATGTAGGAGTTTTCACACCAGAGTCTTCATTTGGTTTGCCTATCGTGTTATATATTTCCCTTTGACTTCGGTCTTCTCTCTTTCCTTCTACTACCAATAGTTTAATGGTCCCTGTACTTCTAGCTGTATTGTAGAAGTAATTTGGGCACCGTCAATTTATTTCTTTACTGCCCTGTCTTTTATATAAAATTAGTTAGGACTAACGAAAAAAGAGAAAGAACAAACTACGCAAGAATCAAAATCACCAAAAATTACCACAAGTAAGGAACTTAAATATATAGAAAGTTTTTAAAATACTTAAGCGCCCCCTCAGCATGAACAAGGAACAGGCAGGCTTTAGGGCAGGATATGGCACAAATGACCATTTGCATACCATAAAGATCTTCATAGAAAAGTGCATCGAGTACAACATGCCACTGGTTCTTGCATTTGTCGATTACGAGACGGCTTTTGATTCTGTATAGTTTAAAACAATACTGGAAGCCCTAAATCAAAGCCGAATAGATTACAGGTACACGACACTAATTAAAAACATCTACGAGAACACTACATTAAGTATACGACTACACGAAGACACAGAAAAATTTAGCTTAGGTCGAGGAGTTAGACAAGGAGACAATATTTCACCAAAATTGTTCACGGCAGCTCTAGAGTCAATATTTAAGAGCACTCAATGGCAAGATATGGGCATCAATAATGATGGAGAGGAATTAAATCACCCAAGATTTGCAGATGATATTGTATTAATCGCAGATAATTTACATGATACAGTTTCTATGATGCATTCGCTTAAAAGTCTGTTTAAAAGAGCAGGATTAAAGATAAACTTTAAAAAAACTAAACTTATAACAAATCTCGTAATAAGTGGAAATATACCTATTGACAATAATACCCTGCAACAAACAGACACTTACAAATATCTAGCACATGAAATCAAAATAAGAAGAGACAATCAAACACATGAAATACAGAGGCGAACAGGCCTAACATAATCAGCATTTCGCAAATTAAGCCATATTCTAAAAAGTTCAATTCCCATGTATCCCAAACAAAAAGTTTATAACCAATGTGTTTTACCTGTACAAACTGATGGAGCAGAGACTTTAACACTCACGCAAAAATCTGCGAATAAACTCAGAGTTACACAACGAGCCATGGAACGTGCAATACTGAATGAGAGCCTTCGAGACCACATAACAAACCAACAAATCAGAAAAGATCAGGAGTTCAAGACGTCATCGAAAGAACCACGACGCTTGAGTGAAACTGGGTAGGGCACTTATCCAGAACACAAGATGGACGGTGGACAAGACGTATTATGAAATGGAGGCCCAGAAACTATAAAAGAAGCCGAGGACGACCACCGACTACATGGACCGATGATATAAAACGTGTAGCGGGAAACTGGCTATAAGCGTCCCAGTGTAAAGAACACTGGAAGGAACTGAGGAAGGTCTATGTCCAGCAGTAAACGCGGTTGGCTGATTGATGATGATGAAGCGGTGGGTAAAGACGGTATACCAAACAAGTTACTGAAATATTGTGGTATATTTATATAGTTCTAATTTATTTGTCTTTATTCTAATTTATTGTCTATATTCTAATTTATTAAAACTCACGATAACTAATTACGAATTTATTAAAGTCTTTATTAATTCTAATTTATATTACAAATAATAATTTATGTTTCGTTACATTTAAATATCGCGGTTTCCGAGCTTCTTACTACTGACTGCCAAATAAAAATCTTTCATTTATATACACAACTGTGTCGTCTAGAGAATTCGGCGGACTTCCTGAATAGTCTCGTATTTTGGTGAAGGCGCTCGACTCGTTTTTCAACCTCGAGACGTGGATGACTCACTAAAATTAGTGTCTAGAGATTTCTGGTAAACAACTGGTAGCTAAGCTCAGGTATATTTTGACCTACAAATTACGAGAATCAATAAAAAAGAATTAGTCATAAAATATTTACAGTTCTATATGCCATAACATTTAAAATCGTAACATTGCCCCCCTCTTAAAAGATGGTTCCTCCTGGAACCTTGTCGGGACTGGAACTGGAACGACATGCTGATATCGGCAACTGGACCCTCTTTTACAACTTCCAGTTGTATAGAAATGACAAGGGACGGTTTTCTCTCCGCAGCAGTAACTATGCGGATTGCAACAGACTAACACCTGGACTTCGGTGTCTTTAAAGATTTCCTCCACCATGTTTCGTATAACCCTCCAATCTAATTGGCGGCACTCCAACTTTGGCATGGCTAACTTTTGCACGTCGGACTCTAGTACGTGTTCTCTCAACTGAAGTAAGGCTTCCCATACATCTCGGTAGGTAGGTTGGTCACGGGCAGTGTCTTTTGTTACCAGGTAGAAAAGGTAACGTGATGCATCTTGAAGTTTCAAGGTTTTACCAGGAGCTGGCACTTGGCATTGAAGTTCTGCAACTCGACCAAACTTCCTTCGAAAGACGGATGCCAACCCTGGTGCATCTTTGATACTGGCCGGGATGGTAAGGACCAATGAGTAGTCATCGGGAAGCGCGAGTAGATCTTGCCTTTCTTCAGTGGTAACACCATGTCTTGCTTTACCGGTACCTCCATAGGCACCCATGAATTCCTCAAACGTGAGGTCAGACACATCTTGGACTTGGTTTACTTCCACTTCTTCATCTACGTCGTGGTCACCCTCGAAAGACGCCAACCGGTTATGGTGTACTATCATCGGCTTTCCTCTCGGAATCTTGCTTATTCGGTAAATAACATCATTGATCTTCTCCATAATGAGGTATGGACCTTCCCAAAACTGCTGCAATTTGGGAGAACAACCTTTTCGCTTTTTGGGGTTATAAAGCCAGACTTTATCGTTCTTCTTAAAACACCCCTTTTCGGCTTGTGTATCGTACCGTTTCTTCATTCGGTCACTAGCGATTTGGAGATGGGAACGGACCAACTCGTGTACATCGTCCATTCTTCTTCGTAATTCGATCACATAATCTTCACCTGCTACATCTTCTCCAGGTCGACACCCAAACTCTAGATCACAAGGTAGTCGCATCTCGCGTCCGAATAGGACTCTGGCTGGTGTCTGGCCTGTTGATTCATTAACAGCAGATCTGTAGGCCATTGTGAAGAACGGAAGATATTGGTCCCAGTCTCGCTGATGATCGGATACCATCTTTGTCAAATACTTGCCAACTGTTCTATTCATTCGTTCTACCATACCATCCGATTGCGGATGATAAGCCGTAGTTCTTGTTTTCTTCATACCTAGTCTATCACATATTCCTTGGAATAAATCGCTTTCGAAGTTCCTGCCTTGGTCACTATGGATCTCCAAAGGCACTCCAAATCGGCTGATATATTCTTGGATCAACTTATCTGCAACGGTGGCGGCCTTCTGGTCTGGAAGTGCGTAAATCTCGACCCACTTAGTGAAGTAATCCATTACTACCAACATGTACTTGCCTCCATTATCACTTTCTGGAAATGGCCCAGCAATGTCCAAAGCTATTCTTTCAAACGGGCTTCCAACATTATATTGTCTCATAGGAGCTCTCCTTTTTCGATAAGGCCCGTTACTCGTAGCACAAATAGTACATTTCTTACACCAGTCTTTCACATCGTCGGAACTGTTCATCCAATAAAACCGTTCCCGAATTCGCTGAAGGGTCTTTTTCACACCAAAATGCCCTCCTGATGGACTGTCGTGTAACTAACGAAGTACTTCGGCTATTCTGCTCTTTGGAATTACCAACTGTCTTCTCTTCTCTGAACCGTCATCATTTTCCAGGACTCGTTTGAGCAAGCCATCTTCCATGATAAATGAGTCCCACTGGGCCCAATACGTCTTAACTATTGAGCCTAGGTTCGATATTTCTTGCCAAGGTGGTCGACGGTTTTCTTCTTTCCATTTTCGGATTTTCTGTATAACTGGATCTCTCTCTTGTTCTTCCCTGATCTTGGTAGGCGTCCAGTCGTCGTGGACCACCGTCGTTCTTAGCACTGCTGCTTCCTTGGATTCCGTTTTGTTGCAGTGAGAACACTCTGCTGGGCATGGCCTTCTGGAAAGAGAATCAGCGTTTCGGTGGCTAACTCCGGCCCGGTGCTCAATCTTAAAATCATATTCTTGGAGTCGTTCGATCCACCTGGCTATCTGACCCTCTGGATTCTTAAACTGCATCAACCACTTAAGGGCGGCATGGTCGGTTCGGATTAAAAACTTCCTTCCATAGAGGTATTGATAGAAGTGCTCTACTGATTTCACTACTGCCAGAAGTTCTCTTCTCGTGACGCAATAATTCCGCTCAGGTTTTGAGAGAACTTTACTAAAATATCCAAGGACTCTTTCCTGTCCTCCTTGAATCTGAGACAGCACTCCTCCAATTCCCACATTACTTGCATCTGTATCTAAGATGAACTCTCCTTCTGGCAGTGGATACACTAAAATTGGTGCTGTGATTAAATGCTTTTTTAAGGTTTCAAAGGCATTCTGGCAGTCTACATCCCAGCGGTATTCTCTTGCTTCCTCTGTAAGTCGCGTTAATGGTTTAGCGATATCTGCAAACTTCTTAATAAACCTCCGGTAGTAAGTACACAGTCCCAGAAAACTTCTCACTTGATGTTTGTCAGTTGGTTTTGGCCATTCCTTAATAGAATCGATTTTTCCCTTATCCACGGCCACCCCTTCTTTACTGACTATATGACCCAGATAATTGACTTTACCTTGAAATAGCTGGCACTTCTTGGGGTTTAACATCAATTGGGCAGCTTTAAGTCGATTAAAAACGTTTTCTAAATTCTTCAGATGGTCCTCAAATGTCTCCCCCAAGACGATTATGTCGTCTAGATAAACTAGGCATGTTTTCCAAGATAACCCTCTCAACACATTTTCCATAAGTCTCTCAAATGTCGCAGGAGCGTTACAAAGTCCAAATGGCATAACGTTGAATTGCCATAATCCAGATCCTGTGGTGAAGGCTGTCTTTTCTTTATCTACCGGGTCCATTTCTACCTGCCAGTATCCAGACTTCAAGTCCAAAGTAGAAAATAATTTACTTCCAGCCAATGTGTCTAATGTGTCATCGATCCGAGGCAGAGGATAACTATCTTTCTTGGTAACGTTGTTCAGCAAACGGTAATCCACACAGAACCTCGTTGTTCCGTCTTTCTTCTTAACCAGGACCACCGGAGAGACCCATGGGCTCGTAGAAGGTTCTATCACCCCGTCTTTCTTCATTTCCTGAACAATCGTTTCAGCTTCCTCTCTTTTCGCCTGTGGTAATCGTCGAGCTGTTTGACGAATTGGCTTAGCATTACCAGTATCGATTTTATGCTTAACAACGGTAGTTCTTCCCGTCCTTCCTCCTTTCGGTACGAAAATATCACGGTACTGCCGAAGAAATTCCCTTAATTTTCTTTTCTCGATCTGATTCAGAGACTGTCCAGCAACCGCAACCATTTGATCAAATTTATCGTTGGAATTATCAGACGTTGTCGTCTGACGGATTATGGATGTGACAGGTACACAAGTTCCTACTTTTGTCTCTTTCTTGATGGTCACTGGGTAGTCATTGACATTAATAAGTCTCACAGGAATTTCTTTAGCCGAAGTCACTAATTCTTTTCCAATTATGATTCCACGGCCAACTTCATCGTCATGATTCCAAGGCTCCATCATAACAGGTGTTCCTTCGTCCACAATTCCCTGTAGCCGCGCTACTATTATCGTTTCACTTCTCGCAGGCACGACTGTATCTTCTTTAACGGCTGCTTGCATAGTGTTGTCATCATGTGGATGGAGAAATACCTCCTCGTTACCAACTTTGATTACCTTATTCTTAAAATCCAATTGGAATCCATGCGTATTCATTACGTCCATTCCTAATATAACATCCTCTTCGATGTCAGCAACTATAACAGTATGGACGAACTTTTCTGCTCCAATTCCTAATTTATCTGGATTTCTCCGTGAATGTTGGCATTTTCACCTGTAGCGGTCCGCAGTTGCAACCTCGTTGGTAACAGTTTCTTACGGCTGTTTATAACTGTCGGGCGAATAATGGTTCTTGTCGCTCCAGTATCCACCAACAACGTATGCTTTTTACCATTTATTTCTCCATCTACATAGACACTATCTTCACGACATTTCAAAGAAGCTATTAGTATCAGAGGGTCTTTGGTAGAGTTCTCGGTCGAAGCTGCTCCCCTAAGGCCGACGCGTTCTGGTTTTGTCTTCGGTCTTATGGTCTTCGTTTTCTTGTGTGTCATGCTTTTCATCATATTAACGAGCTGGTCAAGTTTATCTTCATCTCCTTCCTCTTTTACAGTCCCAACTTTGCTATACCCGCCAGAGGCCTGCGTAGCTGACTCGTATTCGAGGGCGGCAGATAAGACATCCATCAGCGTCTTGTGACGAGCTAATCGTAGTGTTCTTTGCATCTCATAATCACAAAGACCATCAATAAACGTTTGAACGGCCAACTTTTCCATCATGTCTTCAGGAGCTGTTGGATAAGCATATCGCACTAATCTGGCGATATCTACTTCATATTCTTGAAGGGCCTCATCTTTCTTTTGTCTTCGATTTTTAAGCTGCGACTGATATACGTGCTCCAAGTGTTCGTGGCCATATCGCATATTTAACCTCTTCTTCAGTTGTTCGAAATCATCCGTCTCCTCTACGGCTATGGTCTGGAGCACATCTAAGGCATCTCCTCGAAGAGCGATAGTCAGGTTTACAGCCTTTTCTTTTTCAGACCATCCGTTCGCTCTTGCAGCTGATTCGAACTGTTTCATGTAGTTGTTCCATGATGATTTTCCGTCGAAAGTTGGGACTTTGACATGAACGGAACTTCCACTTCCTTCAAATTTCGGCCGTGTTTCCAACTTACATTTCGTCTCGTCTTCTTTTATCTCTACCGGATCTAAAGCTACCGTATTAATTGGTGGTAGCACTCTCGTGTTAGTTATCATGGTCTCTAACTGTTTGATTTTCTCTTCAACTTTATCAAATGTTTTAGAAACTTCTTCAAATTTCTCATTATTCTTTTTAGAAGTTTCTTCCATCATTGGAGAAACATTTTCAAATTTCTCGTCGAATCTTCTAGACACATTTTCGAGTTTCTCGTCGTTTTGTCTACCTACTTCTTTAATAATTTGAGACGTTTCATCCAATCTTTTGGAAACCGTATCGAACTTAATATCATTTTTCTTAGAAGTTTCTTCTATCTTTATTAAAACTGCTTCTTCTGCTGATTGAAAATGGAATGTCTCTGGTTCATCTCCATTCTTGTTAAGAACATTCTTTAGTCGTTCTTGGAGGATCTTCTTGGACCCGCTACAGTCTTCATCGCGTTCTTCAAGTTGCTCACGCAACTGTTTTACTGAAAGTTGTACTAGCAGCATCTTTGGTCGGGCACACACGTACTTTTTAAATGTTCTTTCGTACAACGATCACTACTGAACTACGCGGATGTTCCCGACGAACAATACCTTTCAAAAGTTCAAAAGTCTTTTTCAAAAATCAAATTAAATTTATCTACAACCCCACTCCTGTACACCACTGTGGTATATTTATATAGTTCTAATTTATTTGTCTTTATTCTAATTTATTGTCTATATTCTAATTTATTAAAACTCACGATAACTAATTACGAATTTATTAAAGTCTTTATTAATTCTAATTTATATTACAAATAATAATTTATGTTTCGTTACATTTAAATATCGCGGTTTCCGAGCTTCTTACTACTGACTGCCAAATAAAAATCTTTCATTTATATACACAACTGTGTCGTCTAGAGAATTCGGCGGACTTCCTGAATAGTCTCGTATTTTGGTGAAGGCGCTCGACTCGTTTTTCAACCTCGAGACGTGGATGACTCACTAAAATTAGTGTCTAGAGATTTCTGGTAAACAACTGGTAGCTAAGCTCAGGTATATTTTGACCTACAAATTACGAGAATCAATAAAAAAGAATTAGTCATAAAATATTTACAGTTCTATATGCCATAACATTTAAAATCGTAACAATATTGTGGAGCAGCAATATCAGAACAATTAACAACAATTAAAGAAAGCATTTTGCAGAGTAAGACTCAAAGATGTAATGAATCTTCTGTATAATAGAAAACATCCCTTAAATGTTATAAGAACTATTAAAAACATCTATGAAAACAACAAAATGCAAGTCAGAATAGATGAACAACTTTCAGAACCTATAAAAATAGGCAGTGGAATAAATCCAGAGGACTCATGGAGCCATATGCTATTTAATTTAATCATTATCATCCAAACGTTAACAAAGAAAGACGATACAGAATGGGAACCAAAGAAGTAAAAATAATTTCTTATGCAGACGACGCAATATTAATAACCCAAGATGAAGATAGTCTGCAAAGACAGGTTCACAGATTAAACATAGGTGCAAAATAAATTAATATGACAATCTCATCTCAAAAAACTAAAACAATAGTAATCAGCAAAGAACCAACAGATGTAAAATATAAACTGATGGCATTAGTATTGAACAAGTAATGGAAATAAAATACCTTGGAATTACATTTTCCAGCAAGGAAGACCTAGAAAAAGAATTGAAGGATTAACAATATACTTATGGCAAAACAGACACATTAATACTGAGATGAGGTCAAGAATTTATAAAGGCAGTGTAAGACCAATAATGACATATGCCTCAGAAACAAGATTCAATATAGTTACAACACAAAGGCTACTAGAAACTAGCTACTGACAGAGATAATATTACTGAAAAGAATTGGAGGAAATACTCTGAGAGATCGAAAGAGAAGTGAAGACATTAGAAGAAAATGTAACGTACAGTATATAAACGAATGGGCAATAGATAGAAAAAAAGAATAACATAACGACAAAAGCAGAATGGGAGAGAGCTTTGTCATCAATATATCAAGAGATAAGCCACCAAGTGGCAGAAAAAGTATCTTTACAAAAATATGGAGTGACAACCTTCCATAGAGGTATCAATCTGCCAATAAACAAGCAGAATTGCTTAGAAAGAGAAAAAAGAAGAAGCAAAAGATGAAGATTAGCTTTTCAACCTATTTATAAACAACAACTGCTTTACCAACTTATATTTTATTTATAAGAATGTTAGCTTTAAAAGTCGGTTTTAAGAGTTTTAAATGTCGGTTTAAAAAAGTTACTTGTTATGTGATTTTTGCATATACGTCGAACATGGAAGTTTATTAATTTATACTTTGCAATAATTTAGATTTTATAAAAAATGTAGTAAAAAAATTCCAATCATGTTCAAAATAAGTTCGTAAATTAAACACTTAAACATTAAACAATTATAGGAAATATTTAATGTAACGTAACAGTTAGTAAAATAATTCCAACAACTTACATATATATTTATATATTAATACTTTTCGCGAAGTTTCTAAACAATTCGAGGTGTACCAATATACGACAAACATCTTGGCAACCTAAAATATGCACAGAATATATTAGTATTTGGAGACATCGTGGCTTAATTACATAGCTTAATTATATCAAGAAAGGTAAACACCAACATAATTCAATATGTATTAATTAAGGAGAGCTCGAAAACGTACCAGGTTCTCAGACATCACTGAAAATATTCCGATCCTTGCTTTACGAGGTTTGAGCATATATCAAAATATTTTTTTACTGCGACAAAGCAGCTATCTTTGTAATTTTTTATTACTGTACTTAGATTTGGAGACGTATCATAGTTAGCAAGAATCATATCCATAGTAATATAATATATCGGACAATTACATTAGATGATAATAATATCGAGACAGCGTCAACTTAATGGAAATAATTATATTTATTACTGTGTAAAAATACACTGGATGCTAATACCCAGATGAAAAATTCTTCTTCTTTGTTAGCTCTATAACTCTAAGTGAGCCTTAGCGACGTTTACTGTTTTCTTCCCCTCTTGCCGGTCTTGTGCAGCAATTTTCCAATATTGTACACTTATCTTATGTAGATCCTCGTTATGTAAATCGTTACTGCATTTTTCTATCTTATTCTTGGGTGACCAACTAACCTAGGCGAATAAACATCTTCGGGAGGATCTTCCGTTCTAATACTAATAATTTTGCTGTTTCACGTCGGTTCAGGGTCCCCATACGTATGGGTTAAATTACAGGTTTATATAACCTTTGTTTTAGTTATCTTTAAGATAAGTTATAATTTTAAATAGCGTTGCTGAAAAGTAATATGCTCTATTTCCTGCCTTGATTCTAGCCGCTACATATTTTTTATAAAGTTTTGGATTTTTGGTAACTATCATGTACTTGATGATATATTTGTTTACCTTTAGGTTTATTTCTCTAACCAGGGTATAAAACCAGGGTAATTCTGGTTGTGCTTTCCTAACTGCGTGTTCTAAAGTGAAGTTGAATACCAAACGGGAAAGTAGATGGTCTTGTCTTAGACTCGTTTCGATTTGAAACTTATCTGATGTACTGCAAAAGATGCAGAACTGACCAAGCACAACAGGTTTATTTAAATTAAAGAAGGCATTAACAAAACGTGACAAGAGGTACTAAATATTTCAGCTGCAGTGAATGCAATATATCTGTTAATTTAGTGACAACAACCAAAAAAATTTAATTACAGAATTTAAAGAAGAGTTGCTGAAAAGTCTTCGAATAAAAAAGATAGCAGAAAGTTCTAAAAACATAAATTGTTTCATTTTACAGAACACAAACAAAAAAAGAAGATTCCAAAATTGCTATAAGGAAGTCGAGAAGAGAGAGAGACGAAAAGAAGCACAACGAACTTCTAAAAAAGTGTGGACACGTTATCCTTTTTGTTGTAAATACCTTTTCACTGATTGTTTCTTAAAATTGCATTAATCCGTATTTTTATTCTGTTTTTATTTAATGGATAAACTATTTTTCTTTTCACTTAAAATTGTGTATTATTTTGAAACTTCCATACCAAAAAATAATAGGCTATATTTGCAAAATTGGTCTAGGCAGTCAAATAAAATATTTAGCTTGTGCATCTGTACAGGTACATACATTGATTGACTACATTAGCTTGCTGTGCACCATATAGGTACACATTTTGCCGTTGGCAAATAATGCTGTGTACCAATATGGTTTACCAATACATCATGGCATATTGTACTAAATCAGCTTGGCAGTCAACCTATTAACAAACGCTTTATTCTATTAGTAGTAATTTTATGTAACTTATTTTATTGATCTACCTGTTCAATTTTTTTCAGTATTTGTTTAACTCAATGTCCCAGTTCATGTCATTTTGTATTAATACTGCCAAATCATCGTCGTATGCCAATTGTGCCGTGATTTATTTTTAATACTCCATTAAACAGTACATTTCATAACGTTAGCCTCAAAGTTATCTATTGGTGAGACATGTCCTTACGTCTCTAGGTATAGTTTATTTCACAAAAAATGGTGAGTGTTTAATGATTGCAATAAAACCCGACCAAAAGTTTTCTAGCTTAGTCAACATTAGTTAAGCAGGTAAGTATTCAGGTAAAATTGAAGCTACTGTGTAGTGTCGTTATCTTGTTTGTATCATAAATTCCTGGTAATATAAAAACGATTAAAAAGTAGTATAAAATTATAAAAACGATTAGAATACATTTTATTTCATTAAGTTGTGAACATTTTAACAGTGAGTTTCACTATCAATGGTTGATCTTTTAATGACCACAATAAATTTGTTGATCGTTAAGTATTTTCTGGAATCATTATACAGGTTCCCTCTATTCTGTATAATTTGTAAAAGTATATAAAACCGATGAGAAATTTTTAAATATATATTTTGTTTCATTCAATTGAAAGTGTTACAAGTGTTATCAGTGTTGTACCTACTTATACCTAAAAAATAGCATTATGTGGCGTCCGTGGAAAACCATCGATGATGCTTCTTCAAGTGTTCCAGTAAAGAAAAAGCATTTATCTGCTGACGCTAGAGAAATCTTAAAAACAACATATAGTTCTTTACTTACAAGTTCTCTAACCACAGTGAAAAGAATTACATCAAATCCCATTCATTCAAGAAGGAAGCGTATTGATGCTGATTCTACCAAATGTATTGACGAAAGTGATAAGGACTTAATAAGATGAGAAATTTACACAATGTACGAAGAGCAATGGACACCTACATTAGATGCTTTAAAACAACGGCTTACTAATGATGATACACAAATAAACTGTAGCCGCATTAGTATTTGAAGGATTTTGTTTAAAATGGGTTTCAGATATCGTACAATTGACAAAGGGCAAGTGCTTATGGGGTCCCATCGTTTACAAGAGTGCTGTACTGAATATATAACTTCCATAAGAAAGTACCGTACAGAAGATCGACCAATAATTTATCTGGACGAGACATGGTTTGACACTCATGAAACACCATCCAAAGGATGGTCCGATTCTTCTAACAGGTGTCAAACAAAAACTCCATCAAACAAAAGAAAAAGAATAACAATTTTACATGCAGGATCAGAAAATGGTTGGGTCCCAAATGCCTTATGGCTTTCTCCAAATAACATTAAAGACTCCTGCGTAGACTACCATAAGGATACAACGGCAGAGCTTTTTGAGCAATGGCTTAAGAATTGTCTTATACCTAATCTTCCTTAAAATAGTGTGATAGTAATGGACAATGCAAGTTACCACAGTCGTTAATTACATAAGTCTCCAAGTGCAAATAACACGAAAATTGAATTCAAAACTACCTGTTAAAAAACGATATATATTTTGAAGAGAGTTATTTAAAAAATGAACTGTTATAAGTGATGACATCATTTTCGATAAAAAAAGTATATGATTGTGACGCATTGGCCGAGGACATGGCACATACAGTCTTACGGCTTCCGCCCTACTATTGTTTATTTAATCCCATGGAGAATAGGTGGCACCAACTAATTCAGTACGCCATGTAATGAACGTAGAAAATTCATATGTTACTTTGAATTACACAAATTAAACCAACTGTTAATAATCTTGAAGAGGATAGCGACTGCGAAACAGAATTAGGTATTTAGGAATTCATAAATATATTTTGGTTATTTTGGGTATTTTTTTTGTAAACATTAACTTGTATATATTTTTCTATATTTATTTTTCAATTCTATTTTTTGTACATTATGTATTCGTTTGTATGTATACACTGTAAATAGAACTATTATTACTGTACATTTTTAACGATATCCGATTAGGAAGAGCAAAAACTTTTAAACACGCCAGTTTTTTGCTGACATTCCTAATCCTGTAAAAAGTGTGAAGATAAGTACCTTTCTGAATTTAGATCCATATACTACAATTATTGACGTAGAACAAAAAAACTACTTTCTTCATGTTAAAAATTAGTCAATTATCAAGTATATTCACTTGAACAACCTGA
The DNA here is from genome assembly GCA_918026665.1 of Diabrotica balteata. Classification (NCBI taxonomy): domain Eukaryota; kingdom Metazoa; phylum Arthropoda; class Insecta; order Coleoptera; family Chrysomelidae; genus Diabrotica; species Diabrotica balteata. Next base: position 39,112,074 of record OU898280.1, read on the forward strand.
AAATACCATATGAAATAATTTAATAAATTTTTATAATCGTGTATTACACAGCTACGAATGAAATATATTAAATAACAAACTTTCTGAAGTGCGACGCTGTGTAGTTCGGTAGTTTATTGAGAGGTTACCATTAAGCACTCAACATTTTTCGTGAAACAAACTATATACGGTTGTTGAAAGAAATAAATTACCGTATAGAAATGGTAAAGGCTATCTTCATAATAATTAATAACTAATTAATAATAGAGAATAAACACTTCACAAGTTTATTATGAGAAATTTGTAGTATCTTGATCATACAATAAGAGAAAGCAGGAATTCATTATTAATACTGAGAGTGGAAATAGAAAGCATAAGCACTAAATGAAATATAAAGTATAAGTTATGAAAAAAAGGGCTTATTTAGTAATTAATAAGTTAAATATAGTGTCCAGTACATCAAGATATATAGTAAGTATATTGTATCTAGAAATTTAGTGTCTCAGTATAAAAGTTATTTTAATAACAGCTGTAAAACTGAATAATCCCATGTAAATATTCTATGGTTGTATAATTATTATCACAGCTGCCCAAGTTGCCAGGACCGATATAATCAGATAAAATTTTATCATTCAAGCGTAATGTCAAAAAATTATTTTTATAAAGATACAAATTCCCCATAATTACTGCAATTTTTTATTAATTATTATTTGAAATCTCAACAAAGAAAATGTGCCCAAAATTAAGATCTTAATTTAGTCAAATTGACTGTACCGGCCGTGGAAATTAATAAGTTTTGGGAAGACGGGTAATATCTCAAACAGCACATTTAAACTGACCAACCCTTATATACAGTTATGATAAGTAAACATTTAACTTAATTGATCTATTAACAAATTACTTCGAATTTATATAACTTTCTACCTATTATTAAGCCATATTGTTTTACCTTGCTTGTAGTTTCTGTAGCCTTCTAGAATAAATACTTAGTAAGCTACTGGTTTAATTTGGTTTTTGGTGTGGTCTGGATGACTTCTTTGATAAAATGTTATAATTTAGAAGCCTTTTTGTTCCTTTAGACATGAATATTCTTGAGAGAGTAAATGAGTCGAAATTTACCTAAAGAGAACTTTGGATAGGTTTTAAATTAAGAGTGACAAGATTTCTCCTTATCCTTGAGTACAAAATTAGAGCAATCTAAGGACTAAATAAAACTTTTGTGAGTAAAAATCTTAATCGGGATCTTAGAAAAGTGAATATTTTGGGTAAATGTGAATAAATTTCTAAAGATCAAAAATTTAAAAAATTTAACACAGTGGAGTTGCATAAGCCTACAATCAAAAAATTGCTTAAATAATTTTAACAACTAATTCTTGCGGTATTTATTGTGTTTAAATCCAAAATAGTATCAAGAAATGTCATGCATTTTAGAATTTTTCAGAATATACGAATGAAAATTTGAACCATTTTCCCTTGTACAGCTTTCATATCTTGCAGTTGGCTTTCTAAAGCACACATAATATCATATTGTTTGTCTATACAAACTGAAAATTGCATTATAAAAGGTAGTAACATTAATCTATCTCCGATTTACACACGGTGCCCGAACTCGTTACACAAAAGGCCAAGTGAGGCAGCTGTTGCAAGGTATACGGTATATTATTATGTTGTCTACACAGTTTTTAATAATCGTATCACTGGTTGCCAAACGCGTTACTAACTTTACGACAATATCAGAGATGGTGATGTTACTACAAGTAAAAGCCAACCCTATTAACCCTCCGTTAGTCGCTAGGAAAAACTGAGCATCAAGAGTCGCTACGGTGTCTGAGACCGACAATTAAAAAAGATTGTTTTTAATCTAAAATTCATACAAATATTTTATATTGTTTATAGAAATAACTAAAAAATATTTTTGAAAATATTGTATTGAAAAAAAAACAGATACAAAATGAAAAACACTAATATAACAATATAGTGTGAATATTGTTCTGAAGCTATTTTCTTGTGGTATTTTAAAGTAATTACTGTTTAAATGGGAATAAGCCACAATTAAAGGTTATAGTAAGTTTATTGATGTTTTAATTTTCACATCGGATATCGTTCTCAAAATACAAACATTAATTTGTATTACATACTATATAATTTTCTTGCCTTGTTCTAACATTTTACGGTGGAATAGCCTTTTTTCATCTTGTAATGCTATATTTTCCAATAAACGCTAAGGTATTACTTCCACTTTCCTTTTTCTCATCTGTCACATCTTGTTCCGATTTATTCTCACCATCACCCCCTCAATTTGATCTATTTCGCTTTCACTTTCCTTATCGTCAATAATTATATATCGTCCATAATTCCAACAAGCGCTTAGAATCAAAGTTGTTAGGCTTCAAAGAACATCTATAAATAAGAATTGACAAAAACTTACCGATAAAATGTAATAATAAGATGATAAATATTTACCTGTTCTGCAAGTTCTGCAATAAATAATAGCTACACCGTTAGTCGCTACGGACTCTGGCACCGAAAATAACTATAAAACTCACACAACTGTACCCAGGAATGTAAGAATGTACACTAACACGAGTTTGGTTGATAGGAAGAGGTACAGAAAGTGGCGATAGAAAAATAACAGTTATTTGTAAATCCCGAATGAATAATTTTGTCGTCGGTGTGTGAGACCGATAGCGACTAACGGAGGGTTAATATAAACATCATCCAAGTCTATGCTCACACTGAAGACAAAGAGGAGGAAGAAGCAATTGAGTTCTATCAGAACATTAGATCATACAGAAAATTCCTCGACAGGAAGTTCTCATCATTATGGGCGATTTTAATGCCAAGATTAAAGCTGGACATAAACCACAGTCTATTGGAGCACATGGACTTGTAGTCAGAAACGAGAGAGGAGACCTACTAAAATTCGTAGAACACTCAGAACTAGTTGTCACCAACACATTCTTACATTTACCACCTCGCAAGCTGTACACGTGAAAATCCCCTTACGACAGACCCCGGAGAATTATTAGGATCAGATAGACTACATTTTAGTAAACAAAAGATTCCAAAACAGCTTTACATCTGTCAAGACTTATCCTGAAGCAGACTTGCAGACAAACCACGTTTTACTGGTGGTAGTATTGCGAGTCAAACTCAAAACAAAGGAGAAAATGAAAGAACAATCATACGACTTACCTATGCTGAAAGACCTTGATATGAGAATGAGAGTCCAAGCCATGTCCAACGAGCAAGTTACTGCAATTAGAGACAAGTCGAATGAAGAACAAATGATCAAACATATTCCAGAAGTAGTGCAAAATGTAAAGGATAAACACTTAAAGACGGATAGATTAATAAAGAAAAAGTAGTGAATGACAGATGAGATCCTGAAACTAATGGACGAGAAAGGAAAAGCCAAAAATGACCCAGACAAATATAAAACCACAAATATATTAATAAGAACGAAAATCAGAGAAGCGAAAGAAAAAGAAGCAAGGGAAAGATGCGAAAAAATTGGAAATTCAGATTCTTATCTATAATGTGCCTTCTACAATTTGCAAAACAAGCAGACGATTAATGGACCGACATGGTATGATGTGTAACGCAATAGATTCCCGATGTCAGTATATTCATCGTCGGCCTTCTTTGTAAATTGTAAACGGCACATATTTAGGTAATAATCCGAATTTTGGTTTTAAACTAGTAGATCTTAGTATTTTTACCTTTTGTTTGATTTACTATATTATATAAAAAATGCATGTATATCTACTTCTATTTCATGTAGATAAATCGCATTCTAATATACCTACATTACTCTACTAATAACCCTGCGTGGTGGATCTGGATTGTACCGGGTGGTCCAATAAGCCCATCTCTCGGCTATATATCCGAAACTATTGATGTTATAACTTTAACAGAAAAAATTCCTTCGTAAAAGTGGCCAAGAGAAATCGCTGGAAATAACTTTCAAGTTTCTAGGTTAACCGCTAGGGGGCGCAACCTGTGAAGAAAACTTTGAAACCCAGTTTTTTGGAGAATATGCCCAATTATATCAAGTGTTAAATAAGTAAACTAGAAAGAGGCCTAAATTCTGCACAAAGTTGTATAAGTACTTTTTTTTGTTTTTTTTTTTAAATAAAGGCTGGGGGAGAGTGGGAAAGTATTTGTTAATAAATGCCTATAACTTAGGTTTGGATCAACCGATTTTAACAATACTATTGTCATTAGAAAGAGTGTGGATAAATTAATTAGCATTTAGTGTTAACTGTCATAGGTAGAGAGTACTTTTGAATAGAAAAAAATAAAATTTGTTTTTCTTTAAAATGTTTAATGGAAATACTTATTTATTGTAAATTACAATGGAAGTGGATTAAATTCGTAACAAAATGGCGTAAACCGCATGTTAATAGCTTTCGTCGAACTCGACATATGAATAAAAACGCATAAACATAAGTAAGTATAGTATTGACTCACCCTGTATTCTAAATTAAATTAAAAAATAAGTCAGTAGGTACTTTCAAAATTTTTTATAGCAGAAAAATCTTAATATCAATACCTATTTTGTCCATTGATATTTTGTATGAATAAAAATAGTTTTTTCGAAACTAAGTAAGCTACGACAATGAATTTGACTTGGAGTTCATATTGTTTATTTATTAACAGCAGTCAAAACGTTGTTAAGAAGTGTTACATTATAATTCTAATTGGAGATTGCACTTATTTCAATAGATAATAATATTGGTAATATTAGTAATTAATTATCAGTACTAATAATTCGTGAATATGTCAAATGCAGAATTGTATGATATGATTGGAGTTTATTACTCTATTGCCTCACGTATACACTATGGCAAAGAAGTATTTGAGAGAAAGGCAAGAAGACTGGTAGTTTTCATCGTCCTTGTAAACGACTTAGTAGAGGTATGATCTAAGACACTTAAATCAATGTTCTTGCTTTAATTCAACATAATCAACATATAAGTAGTCGGCAAATCTCTATAGAATTAAACATACCCAAAACTACTGTTCCAAGGATTTTAAAACATCACGGGTTGGTTTTTCATATTATAAAGTGAAAGTTTAGGTCAGAAACTTGGAATTCCCTTTAAACTTTAGATTCAACTGTTATTTTAATTTTCCGATAAAAACGGCAACACGGCGCTTTTATCCTTTTATACGTTTTCTAAAAATACTTATGCATGATTTATCTTGTGAAACAATTATAGATTTGTGGATTAGTGGAATTTTCAGGATCTTTTAAGTTTTAGTAAATATAGTGGTTTCTTTTTCACCAATATTTGTTGTTCTGTTTTTTATACTGCATCCTTATCATGTAGTTCTTCACCAAGCTTTACATGAGAGAGATTTTAATGCAACGCTGGATTACTGTAATTGAATTTTAGGTCTGCTAGAAGAACAACCGACTATTATGTCAAAGATTTTGTGGATAGACGAGGCTACGTTTAATAGTGTGGGTGGTGTTAATTTGCATAATATGCATTATTGGGCTGAAGAACATCCGCACTGGATACGGGAGGTGCAGGTTGAAGGTAGATGGAGTCTTAATGTTTGGTGTGGTATAGTTGATGGAAAGATCGTAGGTCGATATTTCTTTGATAGAACTTTAAATTGCGAACCATATTTGGATTTTCTGTTCGCAAAACTCAGTTGCCTGTTTCATTGAAAGATATTTCCTTACAAACAAGGAGAGATATGATATTACAACATGACGGGTGTCCACTGACCACTTTACCTGATGACTTCGAGATTATTTGTATGCAAGTTATCTAAATAAATGGATTGGAAGGAGACGTATATTTTCATGGCCAGATAGATCTCCGGACTTAACATGTCTGGACTTTTATCTGTGAGGAAGATTAAAGCACTTGGTTTACCAAACTCGACAAACCATGCGAGACGACATAAAAGAGCGCAATATAAACGGAATAAATAGTATATCAATAGTCGAGATTGAAGCAGCTGTTATGTCTAGCGAAAGATTACATCTTTATGTGGACAACGATGGAAAACAATTTAAACATTTAATTAGACATTAAGTTTTAATGATCGATATATTTGTATGATCTTTCACATATTTAATTTTAAGTTATAATAAAATGTAAGTCAATACTATACTTACTTATGTTTATGCGTTTTTATTCACATCTCGAGTTCGACAAAAGCTATCAACATGCGGTTTACGCCATTTTGTTACAAAGTTAATCCAGTGTCATTGTAATTTACAATAAATAGGTATTATCGTTAAACATTTTAAAGAAAAGATAATTTTAATTTTTCTATTCGAAAGTACCCTCTACCCACAACAATTAAAACTAAATGCAATTGTTTTATAGTAGATGTAAATTCAATCATCTACACTCTTTCTAATGACACTAATTTTGTTAAAATCGAATGATCCGAACCAAAGTTATAGGTATTTATCCACAAATATTCCCTCTCTTGTCCACCTTTTATTTGAAAAAATAAAAAAAAGCACTTGAACATCTTTGTGTGATATTTAGGCCTCTTTCTAGTTTATTTATTTTACACTTGGTATAATTGGGCAAACAAACCTATTCGAAAAAAGTTCAACATTGAGAAATTACAAAATAACGAGAAGAAAGTAGAATTCGCACGACAGCTGAGATCCAAAATCGACGAAAGACAAGACAAAAATTGGGAAACGATTAGCAAAGCCCTTGTGGAAACAAGTGAAAACGTGCTGGGCCTAAAGAAAGACGTAAAGAAACAGTGGATTACGAGAGAAACGTGGAACAAAATAGAACGTCGCAAACACATTAATCTAGAATTACTAAATTCCAAGACAGCAGCAGAGAAGAACCGACTAAGAGAAAGTTATAGAGAAGCGAATAAAGCTGTCAAGAAGGCAGCAAAAAAAGACAAAAGAAAGTGGGCAGAAAATCTTGCCGAAGAAGCGCGAGTCGCCGATGAACATCAAAACATGAGACAATTATATAATATCACTAAACAACTAGCCAATAAAAGATATACTACCCACCAACCAATTGTAAAAAGTGCTACAAGTGAAGATATTACAGCGCCACAAGAACAAGTCAAAAGATGGCATGAATATTTTAGCGAATCTCTAAGTGCAGTCCCAACACCACCAGAAGACGCAGAAAACCTAATACCCAATATCCAACTGAGAATTAACACCAACGAACCAACAACGCAAGAAATAGAAATGGCCATAGAAAAACTTAAAGCACACAAAGCAGCCGGCCCTGACAATATTCTACCAGAGTTGTTAAAAGCTTGCCCAGGTACAGTGGTAGAGCTAATCCAACCACTCTTGAAAAGGGCTTGGAGAGAGGAAAAGTTCCCCAAAGAATGGAAAACGGGATTAATAATAAAGATACCAAAAAAGGGTGACAGAAGATATTGCGAAAACTGGAGAGGAATCACACTTCTGAATACTATAAATAAATTAACAGCAATAATTATAAACAACCGACTAACAAACAGTGTAGAACCAATGTTGAGGAAGGAACAAGCCGGTTTCAGACCAAACAGATCATGCGTGGACCAAATTAACACACTAAGAATAATTGTAGAACAGTCACAGGAATTCAACTCTCCTCTCTTTGTGTGCTTTGTGGACTTCAAGAGAGCTTTTGACACGCTCACACATACGGCCATATGGAAAGCACTGCAGGAAATAGGAATACCAGAAAAAATAGTAAATCTCATCAAAGAACTCTACAGTGACACAGAAAGCAAAATCCTACACAACGGCATAACATCTGATCCAATAGCTATGCTAAACGGAGTAAAGCAGGGCTGTGTTTTATCCCCCATACTATTTAACATTGTACTGGACTCCGTACTAACAAAGGTAAACTCTAATAGAGGAATTTACTGGGGATTAACAAACAGACTGGAAGACCTAGATTACGCTGATGATATATGCCTCCTAGCACATACAAAACAGGACATGCAACTCCAAGTAAACAAAGTACAAGAAGAATCAAAGAAGGTTGGTCTAGAAATAAACACCAACAAAACCAAAGAAATGCGATTTGGTACCAAAAACAACCAACCTATTATGATCAAAGACCAGAAAATTGAGAGAGTAGCGGAATTTGTATATCTGGGCAGCATAATTGACTGTAATGGGGGTACAGAGCGTAATGTACATGAAAGAATAAATAAGGCTCGCAACGCCTACAACATGCTTAACAACATATGGAAATCCAGGATTTTCCCAACTAAAACGAAATTAAAAATCTTCAACACAAATGTAAAAGCTGTATTACTGTATGGCTGCGAAACGTGGAAGATATCAGCACCCATAGTACACCAATTACAAGTTTTCATCAATAGAGCGTTACGAAAAATCCTTCGTATATTTTGGCCTAACCGAATCTCCAATGAAAATTTATGGAACCAAAGCAACCAAGAAAATGTCATAAAGCAAATAAGGCGAAGAAAATGGAGATGGCTGGGCCACACACTCCGTAGACCGCCAAATGACATTGCCAGGACAGCGCTGGATTGGAATCCCCAAGGCCGACGGAAAGTAGGCAGACCTAAGGGAACTTGGAGAAGGACAGTACTGGACGAAGGGAGAAAAATGGGAAAATCCTGGCTTGAAATCAAAGCACTAGCCAGAAATAGAGTTCGCCGGAGACACTTTGTGGAAGCCCTATGTTCCTCTTAGGAATCTTGAGACTATATATATATATATATATATATATATATATATATATATATATATATATATATATATATATATATATATATATAAATATATATATATATATATATATATATATAATATATATATATATATATATATATATATATATATATATATTATATATATATATATATATATATATAATTGGGCATGTTTCACAAAAAAACTGGTTTTCAAATTTTCTTTTACAGGTTACGCTCCCTAGCGGTTAACCCAGAAACATGAAAGTTATTTCCTGCGATTTCATTTGGCCACTTTTACTAAAGAATTTTTTTCTCCTAAAGTTATAATATGAATAGTTTCTAATATATAGCCGAGAGATCGGCTTATTGGACCACCGGTACATTTCTAAATAAAAAAAGGAATTTTATTTAAACAAATAAATATTAACTGTATTAAATTTTGAAGTTTTAATTAACGCCCGTAGTTTACATTGTGTCGCAAAAATTTTGAAGAGTAATTTTCCGTTTGAGTCCATCGTAATAGAACAGTTTTAATGGATGTCATGGAAAGCTTCGCATTGACTTATTGGATATTTTAATTAGTTATTGATCTATAGTTAACAGGCCAGTCGACAATTTTAAAAGCCCACAATGAAAACTTTGAAATAGTTTCACTGTTAAATTTATAATCATCGAAATTTCCATAAAATCTCTGTTGAACTTCATTTAGTTATATTATATGTCCACAAAGTATGTAGAAATTAAATCTAAGTATTATTAAATAAATACTTATTTAAGTATATATTCTAAAACTACTGATTGGAGGAATTATTTATAAAATAAAATAAAATTCATCAATTTACTTTTGATTTCTAAATTAAAACAAATTTTGATACATTCATTAATATCAACATACTCCATAATACTGAATAACTAAACTTACAGTATTTAGTAATAGAAGAAGAACTGTCACACTTCAACCTACATATGTCAAATTTACCTCTTAAATCTAATAGATTAAATTTGAAAAAACTCATTTCTTCCAACAGTGAGATGTAGTGCTTACAGTTTCTTCCATCCCCAAGTTTAAGTTTTAAATTCAATGTTTGTCCCGTCATTTAGTGTTTCTGTTCCTGTTAATGTGTGTTTAATTTGTCCCTGCGTCTTAATTTATAATAATTTTATATACTTTTTTATATACCTTTTACATAGTTGACTTTACAATAATTTATTAATTTTGCCAATAGACTTGATAATTACAAGTCAAAATAATTGCACAACCACACAATCGGTACAGCTACTCTTATTCATTGTCATAAATCTGTCTCCTTCATTACATAAATACTCAATAAATAACACACATTCCAAAAAATATATCTCTGATATAAGTGTAAATAATTTAAATAATACAATAGTAAAGAACATCACTTTCATCTGACAAACAACCACAATATACCTATCTCTAATTCATTGGATCAAATCTGTTATCCTCAAGAACTTCCCGTTTATTGTCAAAACAACTGCAATAGCACATTAAAGTTCTCCAATCAACAATACATGATTTTTGCAACCATGACCTACCATCCATCAATTAATAGAGTACCGGCATGTAAGTAATGTTTGTTTTGTTTTATTTATTTGCTCATTTATTAATTTATTACAATATAAGATTGCTACTTTATACCAATTGTGGTTCTTACCTTGTCTGTTAATACCTTTTATATATTCAAATTATTCATTTTGAAAACCACAGACATGTAATATTGGCATAATTACTATAATTTGTATGAACTAATTTATTTGTTTATTTTATCTTTATGAGACACCACCCTAATTGGCTTTATTTTATTGCAGCATTAGTTTAACTTTGTATCTTGACCTGAAGATGCTTTGTTAAATGTAGAAAGCGAAACCGGTCGTCAGATTGTTAAATTAAATTGATTGTGAGTAAGTCTTATTATTATTTCTTTACCTATTTAATATGGACTCACACAAGCAACACATTCATGATTTTTTAAAATAAAATTATTATATTTTAAAAAATGATACGACTGTATAAAAATATAACATTGATTCAGCTATTATTAGTGTTAATACCAGTCAATATAGAAACATTACCATCTTGTACATCTATTCCTCTCAGTAATTTTAGTTTATAGGTGTTAAATGAAAATCCTACTCTAACAAGAAAATAAAAGGAGTGATTCATTGTTTAGAACCGATTTTAAAACTGCCAATTGTTAAGCTCCCAGTGGCCGATGAAAACAAACAAGGACAAACCTATTGTAAACATCCAAGGGACAGAGATAGAAAAGGTAGATGAATATAGGTATCTGGGTCAAAATGTCAAAGTAAGCAAATAAAATCAGACTAATGAAATAAGCAGACGTATAAAAATGGGATAGGCAGAATTCGGAAGACTCTCATGTGTACTTAAAAATAAAAATATACCTCAAAGACTTCGAACCAAAGTATTGAATTCCTGTATTCTACCTGTACTTGCATGCGGAGCTCAAACCTGGATATTCACTAAAATAAAAATGGAGAAGATCAGAAAAAATCACAGAGCTATGAAACGCTAGATGCTGGGTATCTCACTCAGTGACCATAAAACCAATGAAGGCCTTCGTATTAGAACAAAAGTAAAAGATGCTGTGGAACAGGCAGTTAAACTGCCGATATATATATATATATATATATATATATATATATATATATATATACATATATATATATATATATATATATATATATATATATATATATATGTATATATATATGTGTATATATATATATATATATTTATTTATATATATATATATATATTTATTTATATATATATATATATATATATATATATATATATATATATATATATATATGTATATAAATAGAAAAGAAATTTAATCTTTGTAGATAAGTTAAATAGTAAACTCTTAAATATTGGGGAAATCTGGAAGAAAACTCTAATCAATTATTGTGTATCAATTATTTCACCTAACGTTTTCGCCAAAGAGAATTTGGCTTCTTCAGGGCTGAAAGAGAATAAATTATAAGTAGCTACCATATCTAATAAAAAAACATTTATCTTACCGTAAATTTTAGAAATGTCGAGTTATGATGTTAAAAAACTTTAGCTAGTAACAACATAGTGGTGTTTTTTTTTACTATGTGCAAAAAAGTTTATTTGTTAACGTTGGAAATGTATGGTAGCTTTGAACTTAAAACGTAAAGGTTTACCCAAGGTTAATCGAAAAACCCAATGTAACTACATTTAAAGGAAGTAATTCTTTGAATTGTCGGCAATAACTAAATATTTGATTGTTGTAAAGTTTGAATGTGAGCTTCTGTTTTCATAGAACGCAAGCGCCGAACAATTACAAGTAGTGCTTTTGAATATCTATGTCGTTAAAGTTCATTGATAAAACCGATGAAGTTAGACCCCAGTCTGGGGAGATATTAGTTTAGAATTTTCTTAACTGAAATTTTTTTTTTAATTAGTATATTGTTCATTTATTATTATAATAATATCTTATTGAGATGTATCTAAGAAAAGGAAGGGAATGTTATCTTTTTTAGTTAATGAAAATTATTATTAAATTAGGTTAGTTGTTAATAAATATATCACTCAAGTTAGTTATCTGTGATGTTGTATTGTTCTTGGTATCTGATTTAAGTAAGAAGTGGTATATGTCGCTTAGATTCTTAATTGTCACTCTTAACATTAATGGAAAAATTGTTAAGGAAAATATAAGACATTTCAATGAACTCTCTTTTAGTTTTATTGTTCTCACGGTGGAGAATTGTAGTGTTCGTATAGTCCATCTGATGACCAGTGGAATGGACATGTTTGGCTAATGCACAGCGGTCAGGGTGAAGTCGAGAATTACTTTTGTGTAGTGTAATACGTGATTTAAATAATTGAGATGTTTGGCCGATGTAGGAATTGTTGCAAGAGAGGCATGGAATGTTGTAGACAATATTACTAAGCCTATCTATTGGAGTCTTATCTTTTATCTTCGAATAAAGATTATTAATTGCTAGGGCTGATCTACAAGCCACATTAAGTTTAATGTTATTATTATTATTTCCAAAGCTATTTTCAAAACTTTTTAGAATCCTTGTTAACCCCGGAGTGATATCTCTGAACTATTTCCTGATACCTATTTCAGAGATATCACTCCGGGGTTAACAAGGATTCTAAAAAGTTTTGTATTGACGATAACTTCGGGCATTTACATGAGACATGCACTACAGTGTTTACCAGGAGGTGTAGAGGTGTGTTTACTATCCCAGTTAAAAAACCAACTGCCAAGCGTAGATTTTTCCTGGTCATTTCCAAGTTCTTTTTTTATTCTGATTTTTCAAGGTTACTTATTGTTAACCTGGCAAGTCTACATTCCTGTCTTTCTTTCGATTTTTCACAATTTCATATGGAAGTGACATTTGAAAATTTCCGCGATTGTTGTAACTGACCAATCAAAGAGTCCTCAGGTCATAAAAGTTTAAAGCCTATTACCTTCCTAGCCAATTGGTCAGCAATGCGGTTGCCTTTATTTCTTTTGTGTCCTTAAACTGAACTCAGGATGATGTTATTACTATCCGAAGCTTGAGTTAGTAACTCGTGACCATTTATTACTAACTTTAATGTAACACGCAATAATAAAAAGCTAAGATTAATACAATTGCAGTAATTATAGTAAAAAAGACGACGGCATATGGTTACCTTCGACTTGGAGAACTCGAATAAAGAAAATACCGTCCGATCTACCCGTCAATCAAAAACTTACTGTTAAAAATGTTTGCGGCAACCTCCGCGCCAATCTCCGCACCAATCCCACGCTGCCTCCCACACCAACCTCTACCCAAGCTAAGTCAGCATCGGCGATATATATGACCCTTTCTCTATTCCCAGCACCAGTAATTCATTGATTATTGGTTAGTGTAGTAGTGTCTGGGTGCTCGGGAGACATAGACGTCAGAAATCCTAAAGAAGACATCGAACAGGATTTCAAAAGCTTGGCGCAATGACAGTTAACGAGGTTTAACCGGGAAGACTGTTAAGTTTAATATTAATTCCTGTAATAGTATTAATCTTTGCTCTGGATTCATTAACAATTATTTATTAACAATCTAGTCAAGTATTGTACTAACTACGGCGATTTATATATATATATATATATATATATATATATATATATATATATATATATATATATATATATATATATATATATTTAGTTTAAAGATATTTAAAAAAGTAACAACTAGTTTTCGAACCATAATTTCGATATTTCGATGAACGTGAAATCAATTATCTTTTACCACAATAATTTAACACCGACGCCTCTGTTTCAATCGCAAACCACGAGATGTAAACAAATGACCTGAAGCTCTTAAAGAAGCGACAAAGATAAATCAGCATTTTGGTCACAGTTGTAATTGCTTGACCAAAATTGTTAATTAATGGACGATACTCGCATTTGAGAAATTGGTATCTCTAGCTTGGCTTTGTTTCAAATTGTGTTTTGCTTTAAAGTAACGATATTTGCTTTGTTGTGTTAACGTAATGTAAGCATGTCTGTCCGTTAGTATCGGATTTCATGATATTAATTGGTTCTGTTTCTCCAGATAAACCAAAGGAAATGGAATATATGAAATTAAACTGATAGACATTACCTTTCTTTTTAAACAATGGATGTAATTACTGCTACAGAGAAATAGATTTCGTATTATTCACAAGCATAACAAGCATTTATTTTAGTTGGCATAGATAGTATTGTTACATCTTGTTTAAATATAAACAAACAAAAAATCTTATCTTATAACTGTATACATAAACATATATTCTGCAATAATAACTATATAGCTAAAACCTTAGACAAGGAAAGAGAGAGAACGCGTAACCGTATCGCTAAAATTAAAGCACAACTGCAAATTGTGTGCTTACATTTTGTTCCTGATCAATACTTTTAGGGTCCACACTTCTGCACTATACAAAAGTACGGCCAAACATAACACTTAACCATTTTTTGTCTTAGTTCAAAACTGAGATGATTATTGCAAAGAAATGACTTCATTTTCATAAAAGAAGTTTTAGTCATTGCTATTCTACGTTTTATTTCTATGTCTATGAATCTTGTTGGTTCGTTATCATAGTTCCCAAACATATTTCATTTTGTAAAGCTTCTCAACTTGGACTCCGTTTAATTGAAGCTTAGCATCGGGATGTGGGTCACGACTAAACACTACATATTTGGTTTTGTTTGAGTTTATTTTTATGCCAGTCTCCTTTCCTACCTCGTGAATACAATCAAGCAAAATTTGGAGACCTTCAATATTAACAGAACTGAAGTCTTCCATTAATAATATTAAAAACAATTTTACCTGCATATGATGTTAAAGCTATTGTTTTGTAATTTGTACCATATTTTGGGTTTTCTTTGTAGATTGTCGTTCATGCTTAAAAAAAGTTAGTTATTTCTTGTTTTACCAAAATATTTACTACATAAAATTGATCTGACATGACATTTGCCGTGCTAAAAAGATGATCCCAGTTTTTATTAAAGAATAAACCAATTAATCTCTATTTTGAAATTTCTAACATAAGTACAAACGAGTAATAACAAAACAAAAAATATATCAGAGAAACACCAAGGATTCAGAAGCAAACGATTTTATAACGATGCGATCTTTAAAGTCAGGCAAACAGTTAGAAAATTTATTTAAACAAGCCATGTTTTAGTCATTGGTTAAAACCAGCTAAAGAATGGTTAATCAATTTAGAATTCTCATGTACATAAAACAGATTTTAAACTTCTACGTCTTCTTCTTTCTCATTGTATATGGGCTGTTTCTTCTTCAATATAAGCTTCCTAAATTGTTTAAATTATCGCACCAGCTTTTCTTGATCTGCCAATACTTCTTCGTCTATTTGGTGACTTTTGTACTATCCTATCCTCTGACATTCTACTATTGTGTTCACTTCACTTTTGTTTCCGTTTTGTCACCCATCCATTTATGTCTTGCATGCTCTTCTTATGTTTTCCCTTCTCTACCTATCCAACAGACTTTTCCCTGATATTGGTCAACGTTATTTCATCTCTGTTGTTTTTAGTAGTCGTCTCGTTCTAGACGTGTCAGATCTTGTCCTCTTCGGGTATGTTAATATACAGTATTGTGCGAATTAATGGAATCACTGTGAATTTTTTTTCATTTTTTCAATATTCACAGTTGGCAACACTACCTACACAGTTGACAGCTGACCAAGCATTGAAAACCTAACCTTACTGTGTGTTGTTGTGTTTGAGTGTGTTTTAGGTCATTTATTACCAAGCTTGTGTTGTTTTGGGGGTTTTTGTACTATTTTGTGTGGTTTTTGGTTTTATTCCTACATGGATATTACGCATAGGAAGCGTGAAAAGATTGTCACGTTGAGTGAACACACTAGTATGTCACAAAGAGAGATTGCTAGAACGTGTGGAGTGAGCCAGGGGGTAGTAAGCAAAATTTTGAAGCGTAAACGAGAAATGGGATCAGTGGATGTGAAAAGGTTAGGAAAATGTGAAAGAAAGACAAAAACAACACCATCAGATGATAGATTTTTACTTCGAAAGAGCAAATTGGACCCAAGAAAATCAAGCCAAGATCAACAACAAGATCTAGCAGCATCAGCTATAGTAATTCATGACTCAACTGTTCGTAGAAGACTTTTGGAGAATAGTAGAAGGGCAATTCGTTCACAGAAAAAAAACAGCTTCTAACTGAACGAATAAAGAAACAAAGGCTACTATGGGCCTAAAAATACTCTAATTGGACTGTAGGCGACTGGAAAAAAGTCCTATTTACAGATGAAACCCACTTTATAGTTTAGGGACAGCGGTCGAAATTTGCCAGGAAGTCTGACAATGAAAAGCTTACACCATCTCATATTGATCAAACCGTAAAACATCCAGTCAAGAAAATGTTTTGGGGATGTTTTTCATACATGGGGGTTGGATCTTTGGTGCCAATTGAAGGCGTGATGAACAGCCAAAAATACAAATCTATGTTGGAAAAGTATTGGACAAACAACTCCAAACATGTCAACCCCAAGGAGGAGCGATTCTTCAACAGGACTCTGCTCCCTGTCACAAATCAAATGAAATGATGGCAATTTTCAAAACTAAGAAAATTAATGTTTTAGATTGGCCCGGTAATTCGCCCGACCTCAACCCCATTAAAAATTTATGGGCCATTTGCAAAACTAGACTGCGAAAAACCGACTGTATCACTAAAACAAAAGTGATAGAAGCTACCATTCAGGTTTGGTATCGAGACGAAAGGATATCTGACAACTGCCAGAAACTCATAGAATCTATGCCAAAACGGGTAAAAGAAGTAATTGCTGCTAAAGGGGGACATATTTTCTACTGAATGATGTAAGTTTACCTTTATAGTTTTGTCAAAATATAATTTTTTACTAAATAAACTGTTTTTTCATTAAAACAGTTTATGATTCCATTAATTCGCACAATAATGTAGGTCTTATTGGTTTGCTGCTTCATAGATTCTTGGTATTGTGTCTTGTCGTGGGTGTTTTGTTTCAAAATTGTGTCACTAAGAGATCCCGCAGCTTTACTTGATTTTAAGCTTTGTTGTCGAACTTATTCTTCAACATCTCTGTCATACATTTGGGCTTTTCTGCTGATATTAATGCTGCGTCGTCTGCATAACATTATATTAGAATTTCTTTGTTTCTTTTTCTGTAACCCTGACCTTGACGTACTGCTTGTATTATTTCGTCCATTATTATATTAAAGAGAAGTGAGCTTAACCAGTCACCCTGTCTGACTTTGACACTTTGTTCTGGTATTACACTGTGTTAGTTTTCCATTTTTCTTTGCCTGTATTCGATTATAGAAGTAGATGTTTTTGATGGTTTGTATAATATTGATTGGTTTGTTTCTTTTAAACAGTAGGTGTAAGACGTCTTCGACTTGGATGCGATCGAAAGCCTTGGTCAGATCTATAAAAAATAGATATGCTAGCTCATTGTACTCGATGGCCTTTTTTATGAATACCGTGAACTAAGTAACAAATATAAAAATTATTGCTGGTGTTATTAAACCAACACCCACACATTGGCTACCTGTTATAAATCAACTTAGACGAAGAAATGACCTAACAGATGACTACAAAAAGATCACGAATAATATAAACCTACCAAGTAATTAAGACATCGAGGATGCCAATCATACTTCTTTAACGATCACCAACAAACACTGCAAAGATAGCTGTGGAAAACACAGTCAAGATCACCGCTGAGTGGACTTAAAGATGGGCCGCACAGCAAAATAATGAAATGCCGCACATTCCACAAAAGCCTCCGGATATAAACTCACCACGAAGATAAAACATGACAATAAATACAGTACAAACACATTATGATAGGTACCTCTATTCTGTACACAAATCGGTTAACCAGCTTTCTCCACTCTGCGATTGCGGAGAAATACAAAACTGATTACCCACATCATTGAAGGATGTACTAAATAATCATTATAATGGTAGGCGAGAAGATTTTATGTAAGCAATAGCAGCAATGATAGAATATTTAAATAACTTGAATATTCGTTTGTAATTTCTTATCTCATTACTGTATGTACTATTATACTTAATGTAAATGTTTACATATTTTATACTTTAACGTTGTTTGTCCGATGCCATAAAATAAATAAATTTTTTTAGCAAAGGGCGAATATTAAACTCTTTATACCTACAATATAATAGTAGATACATAAGAAACAAATCTAAAGTAGAGGTTGGGGCTACTACACCAGAACCCATCGACATAACAACTAGAGTCAGACAAAGTTATGAAGTGTAATAAACAAGTAAAAATTAAAAGAGGATATGAAATGGAAAATACGGAAATAAAACAAATATTTTATAAAATTGACGCAGTCGTGATAGCTGAGAATGAATAGAACTCGCATAATGAAGATTAAGTTTATTATAAGAGTATCATCACAAAACTAAAAAGTTTAGTATATGGTGTAAACAGGAGATCGAAAACAAACTGCTAAAGCAAATATAAAAATTTAAATCCCCAAGAATCGACTTATTAAGTAACAAAAAATCAACGTAAGGAAACAAGATTTTCTGAAGATTAAATACAAGAAATATACAAAATTTTGTAAAAAATATCACCTTTCATCAACTTTTTCATTTGATAAAATAATTGAATCGAAAATGGCATAGTATCAATAAATTGTTGGTGAAATATATCGATTTAACAATCGATTTTGTTTTTACAGAACTCAGCCTTACGAATATGTTTAGCAGCCATGAGATCTACTCCAATACAAGCTTTATATTTGGAAGCCTTGGAACCTTCTTTAAATATAAGACGAAGGTTTTTGTCCAAAAATATTTAATGAAAGTATACTTATTGAACTCATCTCTATACGAAAAGATAGTTACTTTGAATTGCCATGACCTGACAAATAAATATTGGCAAAAAAGAAATCTCCCTTACTTTGCGAAGCGTATAATCAAAATATAGCACTTTTAAAAAATATAGATAGAACGAACTACATATTCAAAAATTACTCTTCTCTCTTTTTATATACAAATATTATTGTACCAAGTTATAGTGAAAATATATACTTAAATAAAAATATTGTTCTATCTATAACAAGCAAATACAAAGAGGTAATAGCTCTATATACAGATGCGTCTAAATCTCCAAATGGAACCGGATGCGCTTTTTTTATACCAGCGGAACATATAGAAAGAAATTCAAACTAAACCCGGAAACTTCGATTTATACAGCAGAGGCCATTGCAATATATGATGCTGTATTATATGTAGCTGAAGTTGATTTTGCCCATATTATAATTTTGTCGGACTCCTTGGCGGTGCTAAAATCCATTGGTAGATATGGACCACCAAACTTACAAGATATTTATAGAATTAAACATATTATTCAAACTCTTGTAACCAAAGGAATCAATGTACATTGTCTCTGGATTAAAGCACATGCAAGATTTGAACATAATGAATATGTCGAATTATTATCCAAAGAAAACATTTTAACCGATACTGGTATTTTACATAAAGTAAAGCTTTCTGACAGTACTGTTTCTTGCAAGTCAACATTGCTTCGAGAGTGAAGCTACCAGTAGAAGGAATACTCTTGTGTGAACCAAAATAGATACTCGATAATTCAGCCAGATATTCCCAAATTTCCTTGGTACAAGTCTTTTAGAGCTTCCAGGAGGCACATAACTTCCATTATTAGAATACGTTTCGGACACGCATGTTATCCAAAGCACCTATTTAAAATAAATGTTTTGGATGATGACAAATGTGAGCATTGTGGAGAGGAAAGTGATTTAGATCATATATTTTTTGGTTGTTCTAAAAACAGAGTCTACTCATCCAAACTTATAAATGATTTATTAAAATATAAAATAGCAGCTCCTTGGAATATGCTAGATTTATTATCACTTGGCTCTGTAGATATTTAAAACTCTTTAATAAAATTTTTAAAAGACAGCAAATTATCATTATAATTCTCTAAAATTTATTTAGTTAATCTTGTTACCTTTGTTTTAAACCATTTGTATAACTTCCTCCTCTCCGTGACCTAGTGTTGTTATGTCTTACATAAATCAATGCCTTGATAGGTCCCTAGGCGAGAAGAGTGTGTCTTTGTTCTCCTAATATCGATGTAATCTTCTATCTTGATAGGGCATTTAGGTAAATAATTATAATGATGACTGTCTTAGTTCTTTTGTGTCTGGCTGTATGACGATAGTCTAAGCCAGACCATCGGGTCGTCTTTGGGAATGATTAATTCGTAGTCAAATGGCTATATAAATTAATAATTTTTCAGTATAAATATATCCAAGATTATGAATAATGAAGGCAACAAACAAATCTTAATATAAGGTTTTTTCTCGAAAACAATATAATGTTTTGTTTTTTAAAAAAACATGTATGATTTATTAGGAATCTCACAGAAGACAAAATTTAACATAGAAATGTTTTCAATTCGAGCGAGACTTTATCAACAGGCCTCTAAAATTTTCAGCGGTCTTGAAAGTTTCTTCACAAATCAAGAGGAACTTTACAAACATCGTGGATGTTTTATAACGAAAACATCTAAAAAATGCAGCGAGTCTTTCCATATTTTATGGCCGCGTCATTGCAAGCATGTATGTTTCAGACATTACTAGACAATGAAAACGTTTTTTACATATTTAAGCTGTTGAAAATTTATTTGCTTTACGACGTTTGAGGAGAATAAAATCGAAAGTTTTCGACGGTTTGAACATTTGATTAAATAATTTTAGCTGTTGGGGTAGCGTTTCTCAACATGTGGAATGCTTTGAGCTAGGGAAATGCCATAATTCTAAGTGAAGAACATTAGAGTAAAGAAACGATAAAATTACTTACTAATAAAAAAATTGACGAAATAAAATTAAATAACAATACAAGAATTAAGTACGGTCAGTACACGTTTAAAAGTACTATTAATTTACTTATTATAAACAGTTAGTACTGTTAAATGTCCGAAAATAACATACCCATCAGTTGATTAAAAATAACTTGAATAACTATTAGTGACTTCTCAGGGTATGTTTCGGACAGCAAAGTTTTTCGAAATAAGGTTTTTCTTAAAAAATATTCACTATCAGAGCTTTGGTTATATTCAGTCGAAACCTATACTGTGTCTTTAAAGCAGCAAGCGCATAAAATCCGGCTTCACAATGGTAAAGTGTTGAAAATGGTAATAATACGCGATATTTGTTTATTTAAAACCACTCTCGCCCGAAATTCAAAAAGAGATCTATTTTTAAATCCTCTCTTGATTTCATAGACTTTACAAAGTAAAATCGATGAATATTTCTTCTTCTGGAGTTAAGAGATCTTTGGAAGTAGTTTTAAATTGATATCTAGTCCACTGGTAACTTGAAACAAAAATGTCGTCAGTAAGAAAAAAATTATGAAATTCTGTACCAATATACCTGATCCATTTGCTATTGTCACAAAAATAACTTTTACATATTGTTCTTCTTGCTTGTACAGTGGTACTTCCGTAACCTTGCTCGTACTTTAAATTACTCTTGGCATTAAAATCAATTAAAATTCCAATAATCGGTTTCAGCTCCAAAAACACCATCTTAATAATTTTTAAATAAGAAAAATGTATTTACAAGACGCAGCATTTATTTATAAATAAAAAATACATATTCTGTAAAAACATGATAAAAAAAATGTGCTTAATTTTTGTCACTGGTCATCGCTTTGTTCTTCACGCTTTGCTCATTTTTACCTGCAAACCGTTTTAAAAAAACTATCTAAAAAGGTTCGTTTTTATCACCCTTCCAGGAAATGAGTTAGGCAAGTTTCGTTAAACAACTCCGATGCACGACCAGTTGCAACTTTTTCGTAGTAATTTTTATCCACGAAACTCTACAACTTTCCCTCGCATTCCCAAGATCCTCTTAATATCCCTTGTAGAAAGGACCTCCTTAATCTCAGGCTCGTCTTTAAAACCAATTTTTCGTTAAACCACCGTATACTGCTGCAACGGTAGATCGTATAACTTCTCAGTTCTCTGAGTTACACAAACTCAGAGTTACACAACGAGCCATGGGACGTGCAATTCTGAACGTGAGCCTTCGAGACCACATAACAAACCAACAAATCAGGCAAAGATCAGAAGTTCAAGACGTCATTGAAAGAACCACGAGGCTTAAGTAAAACTGGGCAGGGCACTTAGCCAGAACACAAGATGGACGGTGGACAAGACGTATTATGGAATGG
Source organism: Diabrotica balteata (assembly GCA_918026665.1). Classification (NCBI taxonomy): domain Eukaryota; kingdom Metazoa; phylum Arthropoda; class Insecta; order Coleoptera; family Chrysomelidae; genus Diabrotica; species Diabrotica balteata. The sequence continues at coordinate 39,134,532 of OU898280.1, forward strand.
AGGCCCAGAAACTATAAAAGAAGCCTAAGACTACCACCGACTAGATGGACCGATGATATAAAACGTGTAGTGGCTACAAGCGGCCCATTGTAGAGAACACTAGAAAGAACTAGAAAGAACTGAGGGAGGCCTATGTCCAGCAGTGGACGCGATTTGCTGATTGATGAACTTCTCAGTTTTCAGCTCCTAAGATTTTCTCATAGCAACAATCTCCTCTGCCACTGATACTTTGGCTCCCAATCCTTAAAAAGCTCCTTCAGCTATAGCCTTAGGCCATAACTTCTTCAATGCAGAGGTTAAGGTCCTCGTTGGAACACCCAGTCAGGCCTGATTAATAATTCTTAGGCATATCACGATGTAAAAATGGGTCTTCCAAAACTCTTGGTTGTCTTCTTCGTCACCCTAAAGCAGTGCCGAAAACGTGCTTGGTGTATAACTTTTGAAAATTAGAAATTACCTGCTGATTCATGGGCTGTTAACATGTTTTAATTATAGCGCCAAACACCAGGTTTACTTACTCCACAAAGAATTTTGTGGTGTACAGGTGAAAGGCTCTAAAACTGTTAGTTTGTTTTGTTGAAAGTTGAATATTCTGCACTTATACGATAGCAAGGTTCAATAGCGATTCTTAAGAATCTGTTTACTTCAGCTACAGTCATTATAATTGGCATAATATTAAGACCAGACCTCATGTCTTTGTAAGCCAGAACCTCTTTGTGGATCATACAGTATAATTTTGTTTTAGAATTGTTTGTACACTTTAGAATATTCCACATATTCTGCTAGATTTTGTATTGAATATTCCAACGCAATTTATTTTTTCTATGTTTTCTTTATAAAAATCCTTTAAAACATCTAAAAAAGCAAGTACCGTTGCTTTGATTTGTATAGGTTAGTAGTACAGTTAGTAGTAGGTAGTACAGAAAAGTAGTTTTCCTACTGTGCATATACTACCACAAAATCGGATATAGGCAATTAAACGAGCATCTTTATTGCTATGTATTGTCTCGTCGAGCTGAATCGAAAACAATTTATCACGCAGGTTCTTAAGATGTTGATGCTGTACAAATTCGCCCATATTTTTTGGCAAAAATTATCTCCAAACCATTACATATGTAAGCTGTAGGTAAGAGAGAGACAGAAGATATATTTTCTCTCTCTTTCTCTCTCGATAATAAAAATGTTTCTTTTATAAATATATTTATTATTTATTAGTTTTATATTTTTTTTCCATTCTGTTCAGATTTGTCTTTAGCCTCGTTAGGCATGTTAAATTATAAATTAAAACTTGTATATATCTCAATAAAGTTCAAATGTGTACTTATATATACAACAAACAATAATTAAATTTTGTATCTGTCAATGTCAGACAAATTAACAGTTGTATCACGAAACAATATTTTTATTTTATTAATATTATCATGGTAAAATAAACATATGCGTTAGTAAGCTATGTATATTGTCATTTTTAAATACTTATGAATATTGCATTTTAATTTTTATTGTAATCATTATCATCAATGGTGCTACAGCCCTATGAAAGAGCCTCGACCTTCCCAAGTCTATTACGTCAGGCAGTCCTATCCATTGCCAACCGTTGCCAGTTTGCTGCGCCTATCTTTCTACCATCCTCATCTACACCATCCTTCCATCTGAGTTTTGGCCAACCCCTTTTTCTGCTTCCCACGGGTTGTGACATAAGGATTCTTCTAGGAGGGTTGTTCTGCTGTGATCTTGCTAGATGTCCTGCCCATCTTAATCTTCCTATTCTTATAAGAGATACTACGTCTTTACCACCAAATATTTGTTTATATCTGTGGTATACCTCGTAGTTGTATCTCCTCCTCCAAACACCATTTTCACAGATGCCACCAAATATTCCTCTCAGGATCCTTCGTTCAAATATAAGCAAAAGGTCTTCGTCTGCCTTGGAGGCAAGGCAAGGAAAATTTTTATTGTAATATTATATTGAATTATGTTGCAGTATATTGTATTGTATTTTTATATTAATAACAAAATAACTCAACATTCAACTCGTTTTATACATATATGAAAATAAGAATATATATTTTCATCAAAATATTGATTCAATCCTTTATTTACTATACTCTTATTACAGGTCAAATGTTGTTTATATACAGCAAACAATGCACCATATATCTATACCCCTAATTATATTTATCTTTCTGATGTCTCTTACCTATGGCATTACATATGTAATGATTGTGCAGATTGACTCCCATATAAATTTGTAATGGCGAACGTGTGTATAGAAGTATAACTTCTACTGCCACACCCGTTTTTTTATATAAACTTTTTAAGAGGTTTTCCGTTCACAGGCATTTTTTTTATTATGTTTGCCGTTCATGTGACTTTAATTTTAAATTAGAGAATTCTTGCGCTTGTTAACGTACTCACCATTAAGTGTCTTGAAATCGTGACTAAGTTTATTACGATTCATGTTATCTGCTGTTAAAATTTTTAAGCAAATGACGTTGTTAGGCCTTTCTGTTTTATTTATTGTAGTAGTTAACAGATGCAGTATTTTTGTGAAAAAAATTAAATGGAACGACACTGGTAAACGTCATGAAAGTTCATATTAAATTTTACTGCTGTGTCAAAAAACCTCGCTTGGAATCAGATTTTACTCTTACATAATTTCGACTGTGCATATAAAAATGGTACACCATATGTTCCCAGTCGCAACACACTCTAAATAAAATTTTTCTAGCATGTCAGTCACGATCGATTTTCTAAGTGTATCGCCAGTTACAATGAAATGCACCATCCCGTAAGAGTTCAATAGAGTATTCTACGTCACGCTTCGATATGATATTATATGCATTTCCCGTCAAATTTTCCTTAGTAACTTCACTACTTTTCATGTCATGATGTCACTTATCTTCGTGAAGCATTATTCTTAAAATACCCGCATGCCATTTTATATAGCTATCAAATATTTGGACGGACGATAAACTGGATAATATTAAATGGATTTCGTATGTGAAAAACGTTTTATGATCACAGTAATAAATTAACAACTACGAATAGCGTTTTGGAATTATTTTGTTTTAAAGCGTCATCTACAACTACGCTAGACCCTATCCAAGGCGATCCGGCAAATCTCATAACCTTTTTTCGCTCAATGACCTTTTTTCGCTCAATGACAAGCTTCAAGCAATTTGATTAAACCCAGCCTATGAGAAATATTCACCCCCAAGTATTACGATCGGGTGTAACAATTCATTGGAGCAAGGTGTGTTAACTCGAGTATAAACAGGAGTCACCCCACCGTGCTCCAATGCTCTAGACCATCCCTTTCACCCCTATAACACTCTCATGCGGTATAGAGGCACAACAATCAGCCAAATGCTCTTCATGTGGAGGTCCTGGGTAATAGAACCCCAACATGGTTTCCTAATCGAATGCAAAACTCAGGACAGCGCATCTTTGCTATATTCCTGTTATCTTATTCAATAAAAAGCTTCTCCGATTATAATCGCTATTTATAGCATTCGTGTACGTCTCGAGATTTTTCGGTTAGTCCGAAACGGTATTGGGGTTTTTGATAGGAATCTCTCTCAACATCCATGAATAGAAGTGTGTGAGCAAAAATAATGTTCTACTGAGTAACCTAATTGAACGAAATTTCTTACATATCCTGATGATCTAATTAATTGACTGACTAATTTGTCACAAAGGTCAAGTCTAAAGTTGTTCGTGTATTCAATCAAACCAGTATGTACCTACACTATGGATGAGATGCATAAAATGTAGTATCTGCTGATGCTTCAAGTAATTCTACATGTTTGTAGTACTTGTTACACTTACAAAGCGTTTTGCTTTCCTCCGTAGTATTTTCTACTATTCACCAGATACATAGAAGAATGTATTACGCTTTTGAAGTATTTGCTAGTTTAGTAGAATTTGCTTCAGTTTAGGTGAAGTTGGTGGATGAACGAATTCGGCGTAGGTGTTTTTTGTTAAAAAATGGCAGCATTTATGAATGTTCGTCTTAGAAAAATCTACAAATCAGGAAGAATATACAATAACGATATTTATCGTAAAATATTTGGGTAATTATCATGAATCGTGCAGTTTTATTCATACAGTGCGCTGGAATAAGCGTTACCCTCATATTAACTTATTTATTTTTAGTATAAAACGCTGGGAGAGGTCGATTTTTAAAATAATCATAGTATATTATAGCATGAATGTTTCGAACTTTAAGGTAGGTGTATATATTTAGGTATTAATATAAAATCTTTATAAAAAGTTACTTTCATATTTTCTGTTTTAGATTTAACAGACAAAATGTATAGTGGCTTGCTAGTCATTTTTTTGACAATGACGATACCGTAGAAACAAAAGGTGGAGCCTTGTCACCCACTTGGAAAATAAAGATATTTTTGAGAAGTTTAGCAGCAGTAAGCAGGTCTTCTGTAGTTCAATCAACGACTCTTTCTTCGCACTAGGATATTTGGGAGCTTGGCCTGTTAGATTTTTGCAAACCAGAATTGGAGCTAAAAAGAACGTTTTCATCATTATTTTTTTGTGATGAAACCCCAATCTCCTCTGTTATATCGGTCTGACAAAAATCTGGTACCCTGTGCAAGACTAGATTTTCTCCAATGTTTCATAACTCATAGAATTTTCTTTACCAGTCAGTTAGACGATTCTTTTGTTACCAGTTAATTTGATGTCAACAATTTTTTTAACCATTGTCTTCATGTTGTTGAATTTCTTCATAATTTGTTTTGAATCCAGGTTTTCTTCAATAATTTCATTAAAGACAGCAGTTAATTTATTCAATGCAGCTTCCTTTTCATGCCTAATTTTTGGGATTATTCTTTTATCAAATAAAATTTGATAATTTCAAGAAGCTTGACAAACAATACTTTTTCATTTTTGTTCTCGCCAAACTCTTTTGTCGCTTCGGAATCTGAACCAATAATTTTTACTCACTACTCACTTTTTCTAATAATAATTATTCACAAAACACAAGCATATGAAAAACCACATGAAAAACTAATTTATAGTTCTAATACGATTATAGTTCGATTATACGATTTATAGTATAGTACGATTATAGTATACGATTATAGATTATAGTTCTAATACGATTGGTGTGATGCGCACAAGGGCACTACGGCTGGCGCTACGTTTAGTAGTAGATCCTTGAGGTCAGTAGCAAGTACTTCGGTTGTGTAGTACGGTCTTTTCAACAAAGCACCTCCTTTTATGTAAAAGAAAATGCTACAAACTAGATACTATTTGTAACAATAAAACACTGAAAACTTTGTTTTCAAACTTCCACAAAATTTATTTTAAATATTATCACTACAGCTGTTTCGGCTGATTGCCTTTCTCAAGTGATCTATTTTGGCTTGGGTTTACAAATTTATAGTCTCTAATGAAATAGGTTGAGGAGGGGAGAACTGTTTGTCTCAAGTTGGTCATTCAGAATTATATCTGTGTTTTTTAATTTGTTGATTTCCATAGATTCTAACAAAGATAGCTTAAGGCCTTTATTTTGAATGTGTAAGGCCTTAAGCTATCTTTGTTAGAATCTATGGAAATCAACAAATTAAAAAACACAGATATAATTCTGAATGACCAACTTGAGACAAACAGTTCTCCCCTCCTCAACCTATTTCATTAGAGACTATAAATTTGTAAACCCAAGCCAAAATAGATCACTTGAGAAAGGCAATCAGCCGAAACAGCTGTAGTGATAATATTTAAAATAAATTTTGTGGAAGTTTGAAAACAAAGTTTTCAGTGTTTTATTGTTACATAAAATGAATTTCCATCAAGTAACGGTCGAATCCATCAATTAGATACTATTTGCTGAAGCAATAGCATCTACTACGTTTTATGCATTCCTTCCTATATCTTACTGATGTTGATGACTGTAATCCCATCAGAAACTAGATATGTAAATAAGATTTAAACATAAATAATGATTTGATTGGCACTTTGTAAAAAGTTTTAGCTATTCATCATTAACTTACAATACGAAAAAACTTATATAGACTGATTTACCATTTATTATGAGTGTTAAATTAATATAAAAGTGCGATTTATTGCTGTTTGTCAAAGTGAATTCGTTGTTTTAGGTTCCGACCTAAATCTTACAACTCCTTTATGAAAACTTGAAAACTGACCGAGTTACTGCATTACGTGCTTTGCTATCTGTTTGTGTACATTTTGTAGAACCATTCTCGATATTAATGTCCAAATATAGAGGTGCAAAAACATACAAAAGATACGTTTTTGTATTCGTGTATACGAGCATAAAGGCCACTCATCTGGAAGTTACTTTAGATCTTAGTTCTGAGTCCTTTAAATTATTAAACTAGCTCAATCTACTGCTGAGTCTCTTTATATTACCTGGGATTTTAATCTGCCCGACGCCCCTTATTTTAATGGATTAGCCGAGGCTGGGATCAAATCATTTAGGAACTAAATATATCGTATTTTGGGTATACAAATTTGACTAATAAGGAGTTTTATACTCTCGTCCTGTGTCTGCTGCTAGCTCTGACCCCAATATAACTTGCAGACACTGACTCCTGGTCAGTTCTTAATTTTTAAACCCGTAGTGGATTCAATTTCCGATTTAGATCCAAGCGAATTAAAGCTTAACGGTTTGAATCGTTGGCAATGAATCAGAAGGATAAGGGAGGACTTTTGGAAAATATGCTCATTTATTTATTTAGTTTACTTTCTTTTTTTACGGTAAATATTAAATTACAAGATAGCTGAACGTGAAAAATAAAGTTTAATTCAAAGAAACACTCCGATTGAAGTGACCTTTGGGTTGATTGAGTAGCATTCATTCCTGTCGGACCCAATCCCAAATTAAAGAGTAGTGTTAAGCGGAAGTGTAACAACCTACGCGTGTAAAAAATACTATGTTATCAAACTGCAAACGTTCCTCGGAATAAAAGTGGATGCAGAAAATGATAATGGTAATGGACAAGAATTTTGAAGTTAGAACATGGGTGGTCTCAAGTTGGTACCGTAGAACAGCATGCGTACACGCAGTAAAACAGTAAGAAAAATAGGAATTGACATTACGGCAATAAAACAACTAAGATAAATGGACGCTGGAAACGTAAGAATAGACAAAGCATGGATTTTCTATAGTGGAAACCAGACAGGAAAACACGAATTCGGCGCAGATTTCGTGGACCAAGATAAATATGAAAAAAGTGTTATAAGTTTTGTTTCTATTTATTTTATATTTATCAGTTAGAAACTATGATATATATATATATATATATATATATATATATATATATATATATATATATATATATATATATATATACATATATACAGTGTAGGTAAAATTTTAAGGTCGGTATGGTAAAATTTAACAGGATATCTAACGCAGATATAAAATCATATTTTCAACGAATTAGACAAAGATAACAATCATATTTCCCCTTCGTCTCCCCTCCTAAAATCCTTTTAACACTCATTGGCCATTGCCCATTACTGAGACGATTAGTTCCGATCAGATATTCTCTGGTTCCGATCCTAATATACCTAAAAAACTAGAGGTGGGTCTTCTCGTTTTTTTAATTTTTCTCGGAACCGTTTTTCGTAAACTGTACTAGTTGATTGTTTACCAGTATTCAAATTAGCGAGTACACAAACATATTAGCTATTATCGTTTATGTGTATAAGTATTGAAATAAAAGAACCTAACGAAGGATATATTTATTGTAACTTGAAAAATAAATTAAATAATACAAATGGTACTTAAATAGTTACATTTACATTACACATTATTAAATCGCGAATCGTCTAAATTGACATTTAAAAACATAAGTTTTTCCACTTTTCTTGTTAATCGCGTTCTTCTTTTATTTAAAATTATACCAGATGTTAAACATGTGTTCACAAGGAAAAGATTTTGTTACAATACTACAACATTTTATGAATATAGTGGTTAAGTTACGATATACATGGCGATGGTTTTTTCACCACGGTAATGGACAGTTCCAATCTCCGTTCGAAATTGTTTGTGGGTAATATATCATCAGACAATTACATGTCGACTTCTTTTATACCTCTCGATACAGGTGTATGTTTAGATGAGTCATGTCCAATTAATTCATCAAAAATACACCATGGACTTAAGTCATCTTTATCAGTTTCTTTTTCTTGGACTGATTGATTTTCAAGATTTACTAAACTTTTCGTTTCATCCGTTTTCCATAGTTAAAGAACCAGCTTTTAAAAAGTTTGCAGGGTGGATTCCTGGATATAAACCGCCAACAAGAAAAACTTTGTCAGGTTCATTACTTCAGGAATGTTATGTCAAAAGTGAGCAAATTATTAGATCGCAAGTTGTTAAAGAAGTAGAAAATATCTGTATTACTACTGACCTCTGGACATCTGGAGTAACTGAGAGTTACTTCGCATTAACAGGACAATATTTAACCGAAAATTTAGTATTCAAAACTTTTTTATTAGGCTGCTGCCATTTTTCTGGAAACCATAATCCAGAAAACAGCGATTACTGAAATTATTAATCAGTCGGGTCTAAAACGAAAAGTAAATTTTGCAGTAACTGATAATTCCTAAAATATGGTCAAAGCTATTAAATATGTTTTGTTTTATGATGATTGTGATTTATGATGATGATTAAATTTATTGGTGGGGGACGCACTTAAATGCTGTCGTGTACAAATAGATAAAATAAAAAGTCCTTTTTTCGACAATTCTGCAAAAAAACACATTTCAAAAAAGTACCTTATCTTCAGAAAGGCTTTTAAAGTATTAATTACAACAGAACACAGTTCCCAAACGGCCAATCCAAGACGTGGAAACTAGGTAGCACTTCACCTATTACATGTTAAAAAGAATGACCGAGATAGAAGAGGCAACCCGTTCCACATTGGTATTAAATAATACAGACTTAGACTTAAACCTAATCTAAATAAAGAACACTGGATTATTTGTTCTCAACTTTCCCAAATTTTATGGCCGTTTAAAGAAATAACATTTTAACAGAAATTTTGCTCCTACGCTCTTAATGATAAACTAGCACGACCCACCTCTACTTCTCGTTACTCGATCTTTTGACCAGACAACTATCTAGACTAGACGTTGCCAAATAAATTAGTGTATGAATATTTTTTAATTTGGCGTTATTGTATGCATGTTTAATTGTTTATTATTTCATATTGGGAAATTATTTTGATGTTTAGATTTTAAATTCGGAAATCGTACTTAAAATACAAAACATTAATAAATTTTATTTATATAAAACGATTTCCGAAATGGAAATCAAAATGTTATATTACAATTATTGTAAAGAAAACTTGTGGCATATTCCCAATAAAAAAAACAGTAACCTACCATTTAAATCAATTTCGCCCAAATTTGATTATCTTAAGCATTTTATCTTCTTGATAGAACATTGTTCAAATGCAAAAAAAGACAACAGGTCAAATAAAACCAATAAGTTTGGCAACGTTGAATTTCCCCTTTTTTAATATTTCCATTCGGCGATATAAAGGGCGTACCTAATATACCTCTCTCTTTTTAAACAGCTGTTTCTCACTCCATCTCACGTAAGGTCCATACCGACCATAAAATTTTTCCTACACTGTATATATATATATATATATATATATATATATATATATATATATATATATATATATATATATATATATATATATATATATATTAGACTAAAAGAAAAATTATACAATATCTTAATTATATCTGCACAAGATCCGATAGAAGATAAACAGTAAATAATCAAAAACGACTTCTTTTAATTGAAGCACAATACAGCACAGTCCACAGCATAGGACAACACAGCTTCCATGGTATCAAATAACAATGACAAAAATATTTATAAACAGAATTGGGTCTCTAACAATAACTCCACACGGCACCAAATTGACCACGTTCTTGACAGTGCTAGACATAAAATTAATATTCTCGGGACAAGAAGCCTCATGGAAGTAGATCAAGATACAGACCATTACATAGTGACAGAAAAATCAGGTTAAGATTAAAAATAAACGATAACCAAATAAAGTAGACTTGAGCAACACTTATATGGAAAAAAGACAAAATACCAGCAAAATGACACAACAACGTAATAATCCCTATTCAGAGAAAATAAGACAAAACCAAGTGCTGTAATAATAAAGGATTTTTTCTACATAATACGACGTACAAAAACTGATCAAATATCTTACAACGTAGAATAACCCCTTTAGTAGTGTCCAATATTAAATCTTCAGAATTCATATCCGAAATTGGACAGTATAATCACCCAGTAGACCGAATGAATTTATTTGTTATTAAATACACACACGCAGTTAATTAGGTTACATACGGATTTGGTCAATTATCAACAATATAATTTGGACATCAGTCAAAAGTGCTGACAAAGAAACAATTTACATAAATTAGACACACATATTACGCGAGGCCCGCGAATATATTGACCCAATTAAAACTTATATAAAACTAATATCTCTTGCCTAGAGAAGCATTCAATCAATATTCACTCAACAAACTTGATAGTCTTTAGCGATCAACTGCAACAGTCTCTACTTAAAGTAATCCCGGGTCAACACCCATAGTGTACGTCTCATCAATAAACTCTGCTACTATTATTTGGTGTTTCCATTACAACTGAACGAACATCTCCACTGAGCCAACGAAGGGGATTTGTTCAGTAGACGATTTTATAGTTGAACTCCATGCTGGAATAAGGAAAAATGGATCAACCATAGATCAGACCTTTACTCTAAGGCAACTGCCTGAAAAAGGATAGTAATTTAATAGAACTATACATAGTCTCTATATGGACTTTGACAAGAATAAACTAGTCGCGGGATCAGATTTGGAATGCAAAATACTGATCCAGATAAATTGTAGATTCAGAGTACGGATAGGTAACCAACGCTTAGAATTGAAATATACACTTGCCTTAAACAAGGAGCTGCATTGTCACATTTTTAATACAATTTAAAAAAAGTTTAATACAATTTAAAACAGACATAACTGTTGACAGTGGATGAACCAAAATTACTATTGGCAGAGGCGAATGACATAGACCACACACAGTCAAATAATGTTTGACTTTAAACGGTGTTGTTTATGAGCTGCTGATTACATTACTGACAAATAACTCTCCTATAAGTAGCGGCTGTATACTTATCTGCAATCCCTACAGGAAATAGATCTAATTCAGGAACAACACACCTGCTCACGCGAGCTTATGGATTTCCTCAGCCTTTGATCTCCGCGGAAACCATGTCCAAACCCAAAGCTTTACCATCTCCACCCTTTTCTTCCCTACTTCTAACCCAACTCGCCAACACGCACTAGCCAAGCGTGGCGATTTAATGACTTACAACCCCAAAAGTTATTTTCCATGAAAGACAAAACTACTGAACGACCCTAAGTCTCTGGCAGCTCCAACAATCCAAACCAAGGTACCGATTGGAATAGATTTGGAGTATACGGCAAATTAGACTTTTGTTAGCCTAGAGAATAATCTGGATTTAGATCGGGATACAGCACTAACGACCACTAACTAGTGATAAAGAACCTGATAGAGAAGCCTTCAAAATACAACAAATCATTGGCACTAAAATTTGTCAACTAAGACAAAACATTCGATACCGTAAGCCATCAGAAAATGTTAAAAGTATTGACAGAATGCATAATAGACCATCGCTACCCTAACATAACCAAATATATGTACCAAAACGCCACAGCTAGTGGTAACTAGCTAGATGTAAAACTATCTGAATAAGAAACAAATAAATTCTTTATACAGCGAGGAGTACGGCAAGAATACACTGTTTCTTCATAACTATTAACGAGCATGGTATCAATATAAATAGAGAAAAGCTGAGACATTTAAGATTTGCAGATGACATCGTCCATATAGCCGATCGTATGGATGGTGCAATAATATTGTTTGAAAAGTTATATTATGCTTCCTTGAAGGTCAGACTGAAGATTATTATGAACAAGATGCAAATAATGACTATTCTGCTGCTAAATCGATTGCTATTCTACTTTTTAGGGTGCCTGTTCGTTCCGAACGTTGGCGGTCATTCTGGCTATGATGATATTGTTGGTTGCTATACGGAATAGCTGTGTTGAGGTCTTTCTATACCATGCTCTTAGGTTAGTAAGCCAGGATATTCTTTTTCATCCTGGGGCTCTTTTTTCCTTCAAGCTGTTGATGAAAGGAATATTGTGCAGACTACATCGTATAAGTACTAAGGACATGAAATTCGGTTAAGCAGAGATAACCAACTTGTATGTTACCACGTCGCATATGATTAACCTGGGCAGTGTATGGTAAATTAAACTATGTATTTAAATCCGATTTATACATATACCTTAAAAGGAAAATCTTTGATCAATGTGTGTTACCCGTACTTACTTATGGAGCGGAAACAATAAGACTCACAAAAAAGGTAGTGAATAAAATTCGCGTGATTCAGAGGGCTATGAAGCGCCAGATGCTGGATTCTTTCTGAGAGACTAAATTCCAAAGAAAGAAATACGTCGTAGAACAAAAACAACAGACATCGTTAAAAAAAAGCGCGTCGCTAAAATGGAATTAGGCAGGATATGTCGACAAGACAAGAAGCACTACGGAGCAGACGACGCTTACCAACTAGATGCACTGACGGCGTGAAGCATGTTAGCAATAACTGGGCGCAAGCCGTATAAGACAGAGACAAAAGGAAAGAGCTGAAATAGACTTATGTTTCGCAGTGAACGCATACAGGTTGAGGATGATGATGATGCTGAACTCTCCTATATGTTATAGAGTTAACCAAACAAGCTTAAAAATGTTCTAGAGTGTTTTATTTTCTTGAAAGGTGTGTTTTAAAATAATCAGACAACTGTCTAAATAAGGTTGTGTAATGTGCGCATCCCAAAGAAGGGAGGTTTATTTCAAGGCTTGCTCTAATTTTTTTTTAACTGAATCTGTATAACAACCCATATTAAGTATATCTGTTTTTGTCGTGACCAATATATCTCTTAGGATTTATCTTTGAAAGTTAAAGTATGTGTAAAAACGTTCATTCAATTTCAGATTATTTGCTTTCAACAACTCCAAACTTAAATAATGACATCACAAAAAACTAAAACTTGTATCAGAGGAGCGACACAGAAGTAATGGAAGGCCAAGTCGAAGCAGAAATGAATGAAGTTTATAATTCAAATCCCAAGGGATAAAGTAACAGCCGTTCTCGGTACTTTTCGGGGTTGTAACTCTAGAGAAACTCTATAAAGTTCAACTTCTATTATTGAACGAACGTCTTTTATTGAAAGTCTGTAATTATGTTCATCCTCTAAAGAGAATGTTGATATTGCGATTCAACCGGTTCGCAGAGGCGTCCACTTTTAATTTAATAGTTAATTTAAAACAAGTTACTTTTAGTAAATCGAATATATCAGTGAAACTATCATTTTTAGTTATTACCTTTAAAAATTTAAACACATACAAATTATTCATAAAACATATTTTATCCCTTCAAAAAGAGAGACAAATAAAACGAAGAAAAATATAGAGGAATTGATTTATTAAATACAACACTAAAATTAACAACCGAAGTGATAACAAATAAACTGAATGAAATAATTATAACACCAGCAAAAGAACAACAAGGCTATACTTCGGGAAGATCATGCATGATGCTACATTTATAATCAGGCAAATACAAGAAAAATCAGAAGAATAAAAAGAACCAGCATATCCATGTTTCGTGAACCTTAAGAAGGCATTTGACCGGGTCAAATTAAAAAATGTTATTCACTTATTGTACGCAAGAGAGATTTCTCTAGGAATATTTAACACGATCGAAAATATCCACGAAAACAACACAATAAAATAAAAGCAGACGACATATACGCAGACGACCTTGTTATCTATGCGAGAAACCAAAATTTGGAAAACATCACGAGTATGCTACAAACGTTTTTACATCAACTAGAGGAATGGCTGCAAAATTGTGGATTTCAATTTTCTACAGAAAAAACACAATTTATATTATTCACAAAGAAAAGCTACCCTAATCACTCTCCACTTTCACTATATAGCAAGCCTCTAGTTCGAAAAAATAAGGTAAAATTGTTAGGAATGACATTCAACCAACATCTAAATTGGAAAGAACATATTAAAAAATTGGCAATCGAATGCCAAGCAAGACTTAATATCCTTAAATCACTATCTATAAAAGACTGGGGGGCAGATAGACAAACGATGCTCTCTCTCTACAGAACTCTAATCAGATCTAAATTAGACTATGGCGCGATAGCATATTCATCGGCTACCGAGTCTTCCCTTAAAAGTTTAGATTCAATACACAATATTGCACTCCGCATTGTCTTGGGAGCTTACAGAACCACACCAATAGAAAGCCTGTATTGTGAAGCAGCTGAACCATCACTATATCACACAAGAATGCACTTAAAGTTAAAGTTACCTATGCAATTAAATCAAATGCAAATCCTAACAACCACACCTTCAAATATGATCACCTTAACCGATTATCAAAATTTTCTCCAATAAACCACGTCTACATAAACCTTTCTACCACCGAATCAAAATGGATCTGTCATCTCTGAACACTACCCTACCTCCTTGCTTTCCCGTTAGTTTTGAACCTGCTGCACCATGGACTTTGGGAGTACCTAAAATAATAACTACCCTAACATCATTGGACAAACACACTACTAACCATAGTATAATACATCAAAATTTGCAAAACTTATTATCAAAATACAAAAATTTCTCTCAAATTTATACAGATGCTTCAAAATCAACAGATGGCGTGGGAGCAGCAGTTATATCCTCTAATATGTGCCAAAAATATAAGTTGCCTACACACTATAGTACTCTTAATGCAGAGTTATATGCCATATACGAGGCACTCACATATATTATATCCTCACCAAATCAGAAATATATAAGTATGACTGATTCACTAAACTTACTACAATCTATAGGAAGAATATACCCAGAGAATTATATTCTTGAAAAAATAAAACAAAATCTGATAGAGATAGAAAATTGTAATAAGGAGGTAATCTTTATTTGGATCTCATCACATATTGGTATTAGAGGCAATGAAGAAGCAGATAAGTGTGCGCGTTAACTCAGCTGACTCTATTATTGTGAAATACGTGATAGCTAGTGATGTTTCAAGTGTTATCAAATCGCGGATCCTAAGTTAGTGGCAAAACCGGTGGGAATTTTCAGTGTCTAATTTTCGGAATATTAAACCGAACATTAAACCATGGAGATATTTCCCCACTAAAAGAAGGGATCAAGTGAGAATATCTTGTATTAGATTAGGTCATACCAGTGCCACGCACAAGTTCTTAATTACTAAGGAATCTGAACCAAAATGTGAGCAGTGTTATGTTTAACTCTCGGTGAAACATGTTGTTGTAGACTGTCCAGTTTTTTCCACAGCAAGAATTAGTTATGTTATCTCAATAAACTTAGAGAAAGCACTTGGTGCAAATTGTTCATTCACAAATATGTTAAACTACCTAAAAGCTATTAATTTTGTTAATATATAATATATTTAATATTGTAAATCTGATTCTCCCTAATAACCTTCGGGTTGATGCGAATTTGTAAATAAAAAAAAAAATAAGAGCAGAAGAACTAACCGACTCTACTGGAACTGTCAATGGGATAAGATAGGGAGATTATTTGAGTCCTCTATTGTTAAACCTAATTATGGATGAAACAATAAAAAAGTAAGAGTAAAAGTAAGTTTTTCTATTTCAACAATTCTATTTTTTTGCTGAAGTGCAGTTACGCATCCCTACTTATCCCTATCCCTAAGAATATTGGTTATCCCCATCTCTAATGTTGCTTATCCCCCATTCCTAATAGTGTCGCTTATCCTATTCCTAATATTGCCGCTTTAGGATATAATGTCCGCTGATTTTTCTATATCGTTCCATTCCATTCACTAAAATCCTTTTCATATAACATAAATTGTTTTGAGTTTTTAACTACACCCTGTATGTTACAAGAAGTAATAGACGGAAAAATAATACGCCGTATTGTCTTTTTTTCGAAAGTATTGTCGAAAAGAAGACTTGATAGCTACCCGACGAGAAGACCAATTTACAGTTGACAGACAAAAAGAAGACGTACAATTGACATACCAGACGCCACGATAAATAAAAAAAAACGAATTGACAGCGGTCCACAAAAAATAAGAATACAAAGTTTTTACGCTTACCTGCCACACCTGCCACGAGCCACACATTTCATCAAAGAATGCCGCTTTTTCCCACAGTCCGAAAAATGTTTCCAGGTTAAAAAGTCTCAAGCTCTGCTAAAAAGCAAAAACGATACCAAATGGGACAAAAACAACTTAAATATTCTGCTATGCAGACGACACAATACCACTCTCTCAAAGTGAAGATGATTTACAACGTATGCTGGGTCGTAATCTGGGTCAGATAATAGAACAAGTGATGGAGTTAAAATATCTAGACATCACATTATCTAACTACAGAAAGTTCGAAACGAAAGTGGAAGATCAAGTGAATGGAGCAAATAGATGATAAGTAAAAATTGATGATAAGACACTATGGGACAGAGCTAGAAGTACAGATATACGACGTACATGTAAGATGGAGAACATCATAAGTCAAAATTATTTGAATAGGTCACATTCTGAGCACCTTCAACTGTTGTCATGTTTTGTTTTAAAATTTCTTATTGGCGAGTCGCTGAAAATATTACTCCGTATTTTATACTCTACAGGTGCTATCAAACCAAAATAATAATTTATTGGTTAAATTAATATATTTAATTGTAATCAAAATATCAAGTGTGCACATAGTGTGCTTTATCATTTAATAATAGCGTATAATAGATATCAATCAATTATTTTATATGTAGAAGCACTGAAAACTATTTATAAATGGCAACGGTTGTTTACATTTCTCTGTCTTATGGATCTACGTCAAACTTCAAATGCTGTTCCATGTTTGTTTACTTTTTATAGTAAATAAAAAAAAAGTTATTTTTCGATAGTTTGGCTGTATTTTGAGTGACATTTGTGAAAAGTAAAATAAAATAAACGAAATATTTACATCCCGATCTCTCATTTCATTTGTAAGTACATACAATTTACATTATTTAAGATGAGGAAATGAGAAAGCGTGTTTGTTTACATTTTAATAGGCGTACCATTGGGTTTATTCATGTTCATTAATGTATTGAATAAGATATGAGTTCATGAAATTAGCAGATATTTATAAATTGTAAGTAGACATCATCTGATTAAAAAAGATCTGTTTATTAATTTTTTAATTTAATATTTCTCATGGATACAAATAAATTGGTGAAATGAATAAAACTCATTTATTTTTCTATGTAGGTTTCCAAATAATATTGACGATCAAACTATTTGGGTAGCAAATTAAGGAGAAAACAAAGATTTTTTATTGTAGCATTATTTTGATACTATTAAAAAATTAACTTGAATTCAACTATATTTAATTGTATTAATTTTAAAGCAAATAAAATTGTATTTAAATTTTTCTATAAGGACGTGATTTGTTAATAGTTAAACTCTCGTTTTTTTTTTTTAAATTCTTTGAACGTGTTTTTATACAATATTACTACTTCCAATTTTTAAAATCTGAATAATTACATGCGAGTAAAAATTCAAGCATGCTTATGCTCATTGCGGAAGCATCACATTCTATCGAAGCTTCAAAACATTGTGTGTTAAAGGTATCTTATTGCTGTGTCCATCTATATTTATACGTCCATGAAGCCGAATGACAATAAATAGAGTAGTTACGACTGCAACAGACGGAGTCATGTCTACATAAAAAGCAGAAGAAGAAGAAGATATGGTATTTTTATTCAATTAATTAAAATACGTCAATTTTCTCGCGAAGTGTTAATTAGATCCTAATTAACCCATCGTTCAGGTTTAAGCCCAGATATATGAAGTTTTCAACTGTTGATCTTATCTTATTGCTTAAAAAGAATTGATGGTTACTGGTATAATTTTGCTGAAGGTTATTACTTTAGTTTTGGTAATGTTCAGACGCTAACCAGGCATTATTAGCATACAATACCGTCTGTTTACAGCGAGTTCTCTATTAATTAATCCTTGAAGTCCATCTCGACTATCGACAAGCAAAACGGTGTTATAAACACACCTTAAATATAGGTGTAGGATAGAAACCTCGTTATTTGATATTTTATCTTTAACGTCCTCTAAAGCCTTTCTAAAGAGATGCTCAGAGTAAATGTTAAATAACGTCGAATTTTCTTCAACTTAGAACATTTAAAGTACGATCAAATGGAACACTATAATCAAGTCGAATCCAGGAAAATGGAGTCCCCCAGGGAACGGTATATAATTAACGATATCTTGGAACAATGTCAACATCCAGTAAAAGCAAGACTATACGCAGACGATCTGGTTATCCTACTAAGAGGAAAAAATCTAGAATCCACCCAAAGAATCCTGCAAAGCGCATTAAATAATCTCCAGAAATGGTCTGACAAAACAGGACTCAGTTTCTCTAACGAAAAAACAAAATGCATGCTCTTCTCAAAAAAGCGAAAAGAGGATAATCCAATTTTAACATTGAATGGTAAAAATCTGATCTTCGTAAAAGAAATAAAGTTCCTCGGTCTTACATTTGACAAAACATTGAATTGGAAAAGTCACATTAAAAATCTAAAAGGTACTTGCCAGCAAAGCATTAATATTTTGAAGACACTGTCGAACATCAACTGGGGCAGCAATACGGCAACTCTTCTACGAATCTTTTCATCATTAGTTCGATCAAAAATTGACTACGGCTCAGTGGTATATAACTCAGCCAAGAAATCTGTTCTTAAAGAACTAGATGTAATCCAAAATACGGGACTTCGAGTCGCTTTGGGTGCCTTTCGAACAAGCCCCGTACTAAGTATATGTAGTGAATCAGGGTAAACCCCTTTAGAAGTTAGAAGAAATTTTTTTAAATTGTCGTTTGCTTGTAAAGTTCTATCCTCTCTACTGCCACTGCTTTTCATCTCATCCTCAATGTAATCTGCCTTTCTATGAACGAATTAACAGATTACTTCATAAATATAGCATACAATTCCCGTCAATATACCACCCTTCCGAAAACCCTCCTCCTCCATGGACTGTAAATAAACCACCAGTAATTACTGATCTATCAAAATTTAATAAACACGAATCCCCACCAGCCATATTAATTAACAACTTTAAAGATATTATGGATAGATTTAGCGACTACCGACAGATCTACACAAATGCATCAAAAACAACTGACGGAGTCGGCGCAGCCATTTTCTGTAGTACTCATAATGCTAAATTTAAGTTGCATAACAACTGGACTATCTCCAACGCAGAACTATACGCAATCCTTGAAGCTCTAAAATTCATTAACACAACGGACCAGAGAAATTATACAATTATAACTTTGACTCAATGAATGCCCTTTGTGACATCAAAAACATATACTCCAGCAATCCTAGTCATAAAGACATTTACAAAGAACTTCAAAATGCTGCAAAGGAAAACAAACATGTGGTATTAATCTGGGTTCCATCTCATATTGGAATACATGGTAACGAGGTTGTGGACCGTCTAGCTCACGAAGCAGCGACAAGTGATGGTCAAGTGCAATTAAATAAAATAGTGCCAAGTGATCTTAAATTGTGCTTAAAAAACATAGTTAGTTGTGCGTGGCAAAACAAATGGTCGCAGTGTTCCGAAAAACTAAGGCAAATTAAAGACAATGTTTTACAAAAACAAGCCTTTGTGTTACCTAGGAAAAAACAAGTCATCTTTTCTCGACTTCGAATTGGTCACACCCGTCATACACATCTTTACCGAATTACAAGAGACAATCCTCCATAGTGCAACCAGTGTCAAACCAACAGTACAGTTAAAGATAATTTAACCGAATGTCAAATTTTCCAGGAAACCAGAAGTAAACTGAACCTTCCCAGCGACATAGGCGACCTTCTTAGAGACAATAATCATCTACACAATATTATAAAGTTTTTAACGGCTATAGGCATAAAAGATATTTAAATTAATATCTAGACTATACTTATATTACAATATATCAATCTTTTTTAATGTTAGTACGTAATTAATATTAACCTTTCTTTGTTATAACATGTATTTTCCATTGTTGTCGTCTATGACTCCAGTGGTTCGGACGACATTAAATAAATTAATAAAAAAAATAACGTCGACGACAAAACATATCCTTGACGAACCCTACGTAGTATGCTTAATTGCTAGGAGTACTTGTTGTTTTTTTTTTTATAAATGTTGGCTCTGATTCAAACATGCTTTTGTTTTCTTGTTGTTTTTAAGATCATTTTAAACTCATATGTATTATATATATATATATATATATATATATATATATATATATATATATATATATATATATATATATATATATATGACTTTTTTGTGGTTTACACTGTCACATGTCCAAAGTCCAAAAAGCAAGCAAAATTGTTACTATTCACATCCCTAGCTATTTAAATCAGTACCCATATGCTAAAAAGTGTCTTTGTCGTTTGTACGGCCAAACTAAAATTCGTCAAGATTTTGTTTTAAAACGAAGTAAATTCTTTCGTGGATAATAAAGGTATTTTTGTATTTTACGTGTTAAAGTAACATTAAACTTATAGTTCTGTGTCCTATCTATCTATTGATGGTGTTTTCTGAGTAAAGGTGCAAATGTGGAAGTTTTTTTTGTGGCATAGATTTTCATCATTCAGACAGTCTCGAAAGGTTATAATATATTCCTTAAGAAAGTATATACACATAAGTACAGATCATTTCTCTCAGACAAATACACAGCGATATCGCTAAAACTAAATAGACGAATAATTAATAGAAGGACACGTCGAATGACAATACAAGGACACTCGCTGCTCGTCTAGTGGTCCGTCAAGACATTTATTTTAATAGACAAACAAATGTGGAAATGTTAGCAAGGCATCAGGTAGTTGTCCATTTTGGTATATAGCTTCAAACAATGTGTAACTATTACAAAGGATTTATTTAGTTCTTCATCAGAAGCCTAAAAGATCCTCACGTATTTTATCTTTATTTCGTTGAATATTGTACTTTACTGTACTTTTACCTTGTGATACGTAGCCTGCCATCTACCATTATTCTTTCTTGAATTACTACGGCTTCTAGTGATGTAAGGAAAACTTTTTGATGCCCACAAAGGAGAATACCTACCAAAGAGAAAGATTAGGCCTTATTTGTTACATATAATATTATGCAATTTTTTTTGGAGATAAATTTCGAAAACTAAAAGGAATTATTTATTAGAAAAACCATAGGGTACGCCACTGGCCGGGCTGTCTCAGTTGAAGCCAGAGAAATATAATTAAATCTCACTGAAAGAAGAAAACGAAAATCTATGTGGTTTTTTTTAGATTCGAAGGTTTGGCTGATCGCATAGGGATTGTAAACGGCAAACTGTCTTTGAAAACAATAGAAAGCTTTTTTCATTTCCTTTCTCATTGCAAAAGTCAAGGAAATGTGGCTGAATATCTAATGATAATATTTGTTTTTAGTCTACAGAACCGGCTTAAAACATTTTCAAAAGAATTAAGACAAATTTATATATTTAAGGAAGTAATGGAAATCTCACTTACATTTGAGGCAATAAGTAATATGAATAAATTAGGTGAAATTATTTTTTTCATGGCTAATGTTAAAGTGTTGCTATAACAACTGTTTTGGGTAGATAAAGTATCACTTTAACCGCAAGGATAGATAAAATGACACTTTAACAGCAAGAGTAGATAGGATTAAAAACAACTGAAATTTTACAATTAACATAATTAGAAATATCTATTGTTGGAGCATCACAATTTGTACTCGTTTGCTTAAACACTTGACTCGAGATACTGGATTGATTTTCTGTAACATCTGTTTGACATTTGTTGACAGAGTAATTCATATCCCTAGCAACGGAGCTAGGAACGGAGGTTTGAATGCAGTAGTGCAGAACTTTTTAGAGTGGCAGTCAACAGAATCCGCATAGCCATGATGATTTCCAACCTTCGATAGAAGATGGAACTTAAAGAAGAAAAAGCAACGGAGCAACACAATTGCGATTTGTGTGCTAAAAATTACAATTTTCTTTAAAATTCTATTTTTCACGTAAACTTGAAGTCTTGCTATAGAAAAAAATGTTGTACTGCACACGACGATCAATGCGCATTATCTTCTCGAGCATAATTAGCGTCTCGACTGACGTCTGGACGCTAAAAAACATTCTCGAAGATAAAGTACAATTTTATCGTCTTGTACAATAAATAACTATTATTTTATGTTAGCATAACTATAAATTACTGCACTATGGACAATTCTTGTGTAGCGCTCTATAATAGCGGACCATTTTTTAACAAAACAAAACTAATAAATAATGATGGTATTCACCTAAGAATAAAACTCAAGTAACGCCGAGGTACCTGCATATTAGTACCTAAGAAAATAACTCCTTTCTAAGAAATTCAAATTATTCAGGATATTACGGAAGACACAGAAACTGGTCAGTAAAAGTCCTTACTCTCAACGGGAAAAAACAATTATATGAAATTTTCATGATGAGTTAGTTCCTAAAACTCCAAATATTACTGCTCGAAAAATCGTTGGTTGTTGTTTAGTTATGGCACAAGTTAAGGAAGCAACAATTTATCGATATTTAAAAGAAAGAAAATCTGGAAGAAGTGTCGAACCAAAAAAATTCACGTGAAAAAAAGCTAATAAAAACTGATGAATTTATTATAACTGCCATGTATCGTAAAGTTCATTATTTTTATTAACATAAAGAAATTTCTCTCATCGATAAAATATTTGGAATGGTATTATAGAAGACGAAGAACTACCGGCTTTTTGGGCGAACATAATTGTGGAAGTGACTTAAGCAAATAGATTTTTCGTGGTAAAAATGTAGCAAAAGAACTAAATTTCTTGACATAGTTTATATTGCTGGTTGGAGAGGGTGCTATTTAGGTTCCGAACAGTAGCACAATTATTTAGAGAAAACCGATGAAATTAAGGATACACTGTTTCTAAAGGTTGGGTTTATAAAAATATTACTAATTCGCGACAGGATTTCATAGAAGGTTATTCCTCTGGTTTGAACTCACCTTGGATTGGACTGCGAGCTAAATAGACGAATCACGTTGGGATGGGCGGCATATGGAAGGATGAGAGATATTTTTAAAACAAATACCCCAATTCACCTGAAAAGGAAAGCGTTTAACCAATGCATCTTACCAGTCTTGACCTATGGAGCAGAGACCATAACTTGAACGAAAGCTACTGCCGAAAAACTAAGGGTAACACAGAGGCGAATGGAGGGATCAATGCTGGGCCTGACCTTGAAAGATCGCGTGAGAAATGAGGAGATACGCGGACGAACTGGCGTATACGATATTATACTGCGAATCAATAAACAGAAGTGAAGGTGAAATATTGTCAAATAATTATATTATAAAAATCTGATAATTCAGCGGGCTGCTGGATTCTGAACTCATAACAATTGAAAGCTACACATAAATCTACGATTTATGTTGTCAAATCAGTTATAGTCCAGGAAATGAAGCTCACCTCGCAATTTTTTCGTTCTCCGTGGATTGATTGAAATTTAACAGAAGGTAGGTAATAGCCTAAGGATCTAACAGAAGGCAGGTAATAGCCTAAGGATCAAAATCTATATCGAACCAAAGTGCGCCAAAGCCTAGGGGGTGGTTGCCACCCCATCTCCGGGGTGAAAATTTTTTTTACGTTTTAACTACAGGTTTCGATTAAAAAAGTGATTCTAAACAAAAAATGTACTATACATTTTTTTTATAAAATGATATTTTTCAAGTTATTCGCGATTGAAAGTAATAACTTTTAGACGAAAAAATCCCCGTTTTTAATCGATTTTTAGCGAATAACTTGAAAATGGTGCATTTTATCAAAAAAATTGCAGAAAACAAATTTGTAGCTTTTAAAAAGACAAATACAATTCATTTTTTAAAATGTTTTTGCGATATAATAGGAACCGAAATACGGCCTATCAATGTTCAGCGGTTTTCTTCAAATGCCAAATTTGAAAGATTCAAAATCAAGTATCGGGAAAATGATGCATTTTTGGAAGAAAACTCAAAAAACCTTTTTTAAAGAGCATAAATAGACCTATCATAAAAAAGACTCTAGCTCAAAATTGAGTGAGTTATGATAAAAATAAGGTCAATACCTCATTTTTTACGAAAAAATCGATGAAAACAACCCCCTAACCACGCCCATAATTAAAATCGATCTTCACCCTTCTGAAATTCCCTTTGTACATGTATTGTTAATACGTCCAAGAAGTTTGACCCATTTAAAATGCTTTGTGTTATAACAAGTACAGCTTAAAGCGAGAAACGATTTACAATTTCATATTTTTTACCCTTCTTTTTTTAAATATGCCCGAAAATACTGAATATATGAAAAAAAATACAAATTACCAAATTGTAGCTTTTTAATGACTAAAATTATCCTTCATTTAGATTTGTTGTAAAATGAATATTTGGCGAGATATAGCCGTTTAAAGCATCGATTTACGATCAAGCACCATCTTTTTCGAGCCCTTTCAACTCACCCCATTTAAAAAACAAGGGTTCCAAAAAGATTTAATTCACAGATTAGTGTAGCTCTTAAAAACCTCTAGAAATCGTTTTTGAAGAAATACTCTATCGTTAAAAATTAAGCGAAATACGTTAAAAAAACAGGGAATTTTTTTCCGGAAAATTCCATTAGTATAGTACAGTACATTTCGGAGCAAAATAATCTACAAAACTGGTATATTAGTTAGTGGGGCGTTATACATTCGAAATTTTAAGCGTTCTTATTTTGAAATCCCATACAACAGAATAAAACATCTGCTCATATGTCTATGGCTTGGCAATGAAAATATTAGAGCAACAGATTGGGGATGGTATTCCAAAGATGGTTTGTTATTACCCGTACGCATGAACAAACAACCTGCACTCGATGAACTTTTGAAAATTATTTTTTGGCAATGCAAAAAAGGATGCGGTGTTTCATGTGGGTGCAGAAAAGTTGGTTTATACTGTAACTCTACTTGTTCTGGGTGCTCAGGTGAATGGTGCAATAATAATCCACTAATAATTGAAGGATGAGGATGACATAGATCACGATGAAGATGTAATTGATGACGAATAAAATTAATATTATAATTGTTTTACCTATAAATGTAAATATTTTCAACTATTTATGTAAATGTATAAGAATATATGGTGCCTTTTTATGTTGATAAATTTTTTTGTATTTAATTCTACTTTTTTCAATTTATATCTTATAAATTAGTTTATAAAAACTGCAATGTTGTAAAGGGTGATTTTCAAAAGTTCAAAAGTTGCAAAATTTTGGCAAAAAATTGTTTTTACCTATAGCACTCATAACAATTGATTTTTAAGGTTTGAAAATGTATGAATTTGTATTTTAAAGTATAAAAAAATCACTATTTAACTAATCCAAACCAAATTTCACTCATCTTAAGATTTATAATATTATTTTACAATTTTTGAAAATTAGGGGTAGTTTTCACCACTAAGAACAATCAGGTTTCATCGGCATGACATAAACTATAAAGCAGAGGGTGAGTTGAGCTTAATTCCAAATTTTTATGCAAATCGTTCCAAGGTAAAATCATTTTCTTCGCATTACTAATTTTTTTATATTAATCTCTAATAAGGGTCGCTTTTTAAGGGTTGAAATATGATGGAACTTTATTCAAAAGCACGAAACTATCATTATTTAATTAATTCAAACCAAATTTTACCCATATTCAGGTTTAATATGTTATTTTATAATTTTTGACAATTACGGGTAGTTTTCACCCCTAAGAACAATCAGGGTTCGTCGACATGACATATACTATAAAGCAGCGGGTGAATTGAGCTTAAATCCAAATTTTTATTCAAATCGATCCAAGGCGAAATAATTTTTTTGGAATTAGTAATTTTTTTATATTAATCTCTAACAAGGGTTGCTTTTTAAGGGTTGAAATATGATGGAACTCTATTCAAAAGTATAAAATAATCATTATTTAACTAATTCAAACCAAATCTTACCCATATTCAGGTTTAATATGTTATTTTATAATTTTTGACAATTAGGGGTAGTTTTCACCCCTAAAACCCTTCAGTGCACTTCGGTTCGATATAGATTTTGATCCTTGGGCTATCACCTACCTTCTGTTAAAATTTCAACTGGATACATGCAGGACGAAAAAATTGCGAGGTTTTAACTTTTTTCGGGCTTAATTTCCTGAACTATTATCACTTCCTTAGACAAACCCGTCTTACGCAAACAACATTGTTGTGAGACAGATAGTTGAACGATATTTTATACAATGTCTATACCCAGGTATGGATTTATTTTTGTCCAAGTTTTATATTGGTCCACTATTTCAAATGCAGTTCAAACAGACATGTATTAAATTGTATGTTCCGTTTTAATTTGGTTCAATCTGTATATATATATATATATATATATATATATATATATATATATATATATATATATATATATAATATATATATATATATATATATATATATATACATAAAAAGGGTTAAAATTCACTTTTTTGTTGTGTTTTACTTGTTAGTTTTTGTTTTTTTTTTTATTTATTGTAATACTCGTATTTGGTTCTTATCTTTTGAGTTTAAAAACTTATAGGGCAATGCAATAAGCAAATAAATTCCGTATACGACTAAAGCAAGGATAATGTGATGATTTAAAATAAACTTTAATCTTTTTGGGTTTGTCATATTTAAACAAAACTTCGTTTAATAATAAATAAAGAATATTAAAAAAGATATTGATATTATGCTTCATGATAGATATGAGCGTTCACAGTATTTTCCAACGTGGAAAACCATTCATTGTATTATTTTCCAAACGGTTAATAGACTCTGTCAAAAGTTCTGGGTTGTTATCCATTAGTTAAGTAAAATGTCAGTAATTTAACCAAAATGTTTAGAGCGTGTATGGGTCTCAGGATGTAATCTAACGAAAGACAAAGGCAGCGGTTATTTATACCAAGTAGCCGTATAATACGGGAAAACGAGTTCCCTTTTGCTCTTTCAAGTTTCTAAAACGTGTATTATGTCAAAGATTCGGTAAAAAAGGTATTTTTCTAATTAAGTAATATTTTTTACGTTACTATTATTGCATTTATATATATATATATATATATATTATATATATATATATATATATATATATATATATATATATATATATATATAAAGAGTATGGAGCCTCAGAAATGGACAGAAAAGAAAATTTTAAAATTTCGCGAAGATAGAGCAATAAGAAATAATAATTAAGAGTAAAAGGTTTACAGAGGCTCAACTGCTGAAAAATCACTATCAGACTCAGAATTAACATCACTGAAATCACTACTACTGTCCTCATCAAGATTAATTATTATTTCATCAAAAATTAAATCTAAAACAAGTTCTTTTTCCCTAAAAAAATGTTCGAACTTAAAGTGTTCACACCGTTTTTCCACTCTTCATTTGAAAATGTTTAAAAAAATGCATCGCAAAAACAGATGGAGTGACAACCCTCCATAGAGGTATTAAACCGCCAATGAACAAGCAAAATTGCTTATAACGAGAAAGAAGAAAAATAAGAAGAAATTTTTATGTATTTTATTTAAAACTATCAGTATTAAAGAACTTTTATGGTCTATAATTATTTATATAACTGTTTTTCCCTAAAATGTTTAAGAAACGTTGTATAGACACAAATCTACAAAACTGGTATATTAGTTAGTGGGGCGTTATACATTCGAAATTTTAAGCGTTCTTATTTTGAAATCCCATACAACAGAATAAAACATCTGCTCATATGTCTATGGCTTGGCAATGAAAATATTAGAGCAACAGATTGGGGATGGTATTCCAAAGATGGTTTGTTATTACCCGTACGCATGAACAAACAACCTGCACTCGATGAACTTTTGAAAATTATTTTTTGGCAATGCAAAAAAGGATGCGGTGTTTCATGTGGGTGCAGAAAAGTTGGTTTATACTGTAACTCTACTTGTTCTGGGTGCTCAGGTGAATGGTGCAATAATAATCCACTAATAATTGAAGGATGAGGATGACATAGATCACGATGAAGATGTAATTGATGACGAATAAAATTAATATTATAATTGTTTTACCTATAAATGTAAATATTTTCAACTATTTATGTAAATGTATAAGAATATATGGTGCCTTTTTATGTTGATAAATTTTTTTGTATTTAATTCTACTTTTTTCAATTTATATCTTATAAATTAGTTTATAAAAACTGCAATGTTGTAAAGGGTGATTTTCAAAAGTTCAAAAGTTGCAAGATTTTGGCAAAAAATTGTTTTTACCTATAGCACTCATAACAATTGATTTTTAAGGTTTGAAAATGTATGAATTTGTATTTTAAAGTATAAAAAAATCACTATTTAAACTAATCCAAACCAAATTTCACTCATCTTAAGATTTATAATATTATTTTACAATTTTTGAAAATTAGGGGTAGTTTTCACCACTAAGAACAATCAGGTTTCATCGGCATGACATAAACTATAAAGCAGAGGGTGAGTTGAGCTTAATTCCAAATTTTTATGCAAATCGTTCCAAGGTAAAATCATTTTCTTCTCATTACTAATTTTTTTATATTAATCTCTAATAAGGGTCGCTTTTTAAGGGTTGAAATATGATGGAACTTTATTCAAAAGCACGAAACTATCATTATTTAATTAATTCAAACCAAATTTTACCCATATTCAGGTTTAATATGTTATTTTATAATTTTTGACAATTACGGGTAGTTTTCACCCTAAGAACAATCAGGATTCGTCGACATGACATATACTATAAAGCAGCGGGTGAATTGAGCTTAAATCCAAATTTTTATTCAAATCGATCCAAGGCGAAATAATTTTTTTGGAATTAGTAATTTTTTTATATTAATCTCTAACAAGGGTTGCTTTTTAAGGGTTGAAATATGATGGAACTCTATTCAAAAGTATAAAATAATCATTATTTAACTAATTCAAACCAAATCTTACCCATATTCAGGTTTAATATGTTATTTTATAATTTTTGACAATTAGGGGTAGTTTTCACCCCTAAAACCCTTCAGCGCACTTCGGTTCGATATAGATTTTGATCCTTGGGCTATCACCTACCTTCTGTTAAAATTTCAACTGGATACATGCAGGACGAAAAAATTGCGAGGTTTTAACTTTTTTCGAGCTTAATTTCCTGAACTATTATCACTTCCTTAGACAAACCCGTCTTACGCAAACAACATTGTTGTGAGACAGATAGTTGAACGATATTTTATACAATGTCTATACCCAGGTATGGATTTATTTTTGTCCAAGTTTTATATTGGTCCACTATTTCAAATGCAGTTCAAACAGACATGTATTAAATTGTATGTTCCGTTTTAATTTGGTTCAATCTGTATATATATATATATATATATATATATATATATATATATATATATATATATATCTACATAAAAAGGGTTAAAATTCACTTTTTTGTTGTGTTTTACTTGTTAGTTTTTGTTTTTTTTTTTTATTTATTGTAATACTCGTATTTGGTTCTTATCTTTTGAGTTTAAAAACTTATAGGGCAATGCAATAAGCAAATAAATTCCGTATACGACTAAAGCAAGGATAATGTGATGATTTAAAATAAACTTTAATCTTTTTGGGTTTGTCATATTTAAACAAAACTTCGTTTAATAATAAATAAAGAATATTAAAAAAGATATTGATATTATGCTTCATGATAGATATGAGCGTTCACAGTATTTTCCAACGTGGAAAACCATTCATTGTATTATTTTCCAAACGGTTAATAGACTCTGTCAAAAGTTCTGGGTTGTTATCCATTAGTTAAGTAAAATGTCAGTAATTTAACCAAAATGTTAGAGCGTGTATGGGTCTCAGGATGTAATCTAACGAAAGACAAAGGCAGCGGTTATTTATACCAAGTAGCCCGTATAATACGGGAAAACGAGTTCCCTTTTGCTCTTTCAAGTTTCTAAAACGTGTATTATGTCAAAGATTCGGTAAAAAAGGTATTTTTCTAATTAAGTAATATTTTTTACGTTACTATTATTGCATTTATATATATATATATATATATATATATTGAAATGATTTCAATATGTCAAAGAGGATATAACTTAAAGGGATTTTTATATGAGTTTGTTGTTCATGAATTTCATGAAGCCATCACAATGTGGGGTCGACTCTGAAATAAAAGGGAGAAAAGATTAGTAAATTGCTAAACAAATTAATTTTGACTTACCTGGTATAGTGTTAATAATTTCTGAATAGTATAGTTGCCTAGTGTATAGGTGAATCGTCTAAACCTTAAAAGGAATAAAAAAGAAGAATTCTTAAAAAATTATTTAAACATAGAAATTTCAAAAATAAACGTCAGAAAAATAAACTGTCAAAAGTCTGTGGGAACTAAATTAATAGGGGTTTTGTTAAATAAATTACAATGATGTGGAGATGAAAAGAATAAATTATATTAGTATTGTTAAGTTTTATATCTGAATTTTTTTTTTATAAATTCCCAAATTAGATGTGATTAAAGTGCTTATGAGAAATTAATGTGGTTTGACAAATATGTCAAAACAGGACAGTTTTATGGTTGAATAAAATAGAAGACGGAATGAAAAAAGAAAGCGGGTTGCTGTTAGCAACGAATAGTTTTGGTTGTTGGTGCTAGCTATGGCGGTGAACAAGGAAGAATAGGTTGTTGGAGGCGACGAAAATTTTGGAGGAAGAGCCCTAAAAAGGTGGAATAGTCCGGGAGTGCTTTAAAATCGTTTAATTATAATTTAGTTTTTCCACATTTTCAAATAGAGATATCCAGAATTTGTTCCAGAGAGTAAGAGAAATTTTGACTTATAAATTATAATTGGAGTGCAGAAATGTCATTTAGATTGAAAAAGTAAAAATTCATGAATTAACTAATTGCGATAGGCCTTAAAAAATGAAATATTAATGATCATTAAAATAAAAATATAATAGTACGTACCTTTAACTTCCGAAGAGAGGATAGATATTCCAGTATCACCGATTATTTTGCGAGTAGTTAGTTTTCTTTAAAAAAAAAAAATCAGAACTGTTTGAAAGTGAGTTTGGATAATAATTTTGGGGATCATTTGAAATTTTGATTATATTTTAATGCTAGTTATAAGTCAGCGGCATAAAGTGTTCAGTTTTCTTTTCTTTATATTTCATTTAAACACTTTATAAAGTTGCAATAGTCATTTAGATTTAAGGTAATTGTAGAGAGTTTCCACATTTTGTAATCAAATTCTATTTTCACGACACATTAAGGTTTACACGATTCCTATTTTTGTAAATTTTTAAAGACAACCCAAGTTGCAGACGAATTTTATTGTTTATATTAAATTTGTTCAATATTAATAAATAACGTGCTTCATTTGGGTTAATTTATCAAAAATATAAAGTAAATTTTGGTTTAATTTCTTTTGGAACTCTACCAGGAGACTACAGAGTTGACGTCACACAGTGACAGATTGCTTAGAACAAATAATTGAGCTAGCCGAGGTATAGTATATTAACAACGAACTACATACTTTTAAAATTCACTTCAATTCAATTAAAATTATATTTATTAACAATAAAAAAATAAAAATAATAAAAACAAAACTATTACAATTGGCGCTAACAACGTGGAGCCTCTGGGAAAACAGAAATAAGGGTGTAATTTTTAAGCAGATTTATTAATAATACACAGATTAAAATAAAAACAAATTGGTGTGATTAGAGTTGTAGAGATTCTGGGGTAGTTAAAGTTAAATTTGAGAATAAATAGAGATTAGGATAAAATGGCAGACCGAATGACTTTAAGAAATGGAAAAGAAATCGTACCGAAAGAGAGTGAAGGAGAAACAGGTGTTAGAACAGGAACAGGGTATACAGGTAGATGAAGAAAGCAGAGGAGGATCAGGAGAATTTGTAGTACAATATTTAGAGCAAGGCAGACAAGAAGCAGGACAAGGTGATAGAGAGGGAAGTCTAACAGATAGTTTGAGAGAGGAGTTGGATGAGACAGTGAGAGATAGACGTGATGAAAGTGTGAATGAATGTAGAGTGCAGGAGGAGAGACGTAGGGAAGGAGATGTTGGAGAGTCAGGGATGACACAGATGGATATGAGGCAAATAATGCGGATGTTACAACAGATGGATCATAATATTAGGGGAGATATGCACAAAATGGATAGTAATATTAACAATATTAGGGGGATATGAACAAAATGGAAAATAATATTAAAGGAGAACTTAGGGAAGAGTTAATTAAAATGAGGGAAGAAATCAAAGAAGAAGTGAAGATAGTCAGGGAAGAGATGCTACAAATTACCCAAGGTTTAGAAGAGAAAGTAGAACAGGTCAGAGGAGAAAGTGAGAATTTTAAGAGGAATGTACAGGAGGAGATATCCAGAGAAAAGGCCATAATTAGAGCGGAAATAGGACAGGAAATTGGGAGCAGATTTGTAGAGTTGGGAACAGCCATTAAAGAGAATTTACCAATGGAAATAAACAAAGAAGTTAATAAGCAGAATAAAGAGATTGTTAGGGAGGTAGAAAGTGTTAAAAGGCAAACTCAGGATTATGAGGAAAAAAATTACCATTATAAAAAATAATATAAAGAAGGGATTGCAGAATTTGGAACTGGAAATGGGTATGCATGCAAATCAGGCGGAAAAGGGAGATAGAGTATTACAGGGACAAGTTGAGGAATTGAGAGAGAAATTTAAAAATGCAAGTGAGGAGATTCAGCGTTTGGAATCAAATCTAGGACAAACAAGAGTAGTGAGTACTGTGGTGCCGAGTTATAATGATGGGGGAATAAAGTTTGATGGAAACCTGAATCACTTACATCCTAGAATATTTGTAGATATCATCAAAAAATAAGGTAAAGAATGTAAGGGATCCAATAGAAATGAAATTGAATATTCGAAACATGTTAGTGGGCATGCCATTATTATGGTTTTGCAATAATGAAAATTCCATAAATAATGTGCAGGAATTTGAGGCCAAGTTTATTAACTATTTTTGGGGAGAAAACCAACAGGCTAGTTTCAGGGAGCGGTTGTATTTTGGGAAATTCAATTATGAAAAAAGTACCAACTACAATCTGTACGCAATGCAGTTATTCCAGACAGCACAATATTTAGAACCGGCTATGCGAGAAGAGGAGATTGTCCTATACATTGCCAGGCAATATAACCATAACATGGCAGAAACAATAGCTCTCCACAATATAAAGACGATGGAAAGTTTGACAGGATATCTTCAGAGGATTGAGAGGAGTGTATGGACGCAGAATCGAAATGGACAAGAGCAAGTGACATATAGGAATAACACAGCAAATAGACAGGGATATGTGAATCGAGGGAATAATTATAGGGAAAGAGAATTTGAGAGACAAAATAGAAGCAGGGATTTTACAAATAGGGGAGAGAATTTGAACAATGTCAGGAGAGATATCGGACGATATAACTGGGAACGTAGACAAGGGAATCCAAACAATGATAGAGAGAATAACTGGAGACAAGGGAATGACAGCGGCAATAATTGGAGACAGAACCAGGGAAATTATCCACAGGAGACGAGAAATAGGGAAGTTTACAGAGAAGGGAATCCAAGATATAATAGGGGGGAAAATGAGGAGAGAAGACAGGTGAATGTAGTTAGAACAGAGGAGAATAGGGGGGAAGCAAGTGTTGATGCAGAAGGGAGAAAATTTTGCTTAGACCGCTCCTATGTGCATAATATTGTCTACTTATCAAAGTATGAACATCCAAGGGAGTTTATTAGAGATACTGGGGAATTAAATAAATACAATAACACTAATACTTTAAAGTTTATTGAAGGGTACATACAAGATTCAGTATACAAGTTATTATTATAGATACAGGTTCAGAAGTAACTCTAATCAACAAAAACATTGTAAATAATTTAAATAATGCAATATTATGACACGAATTTGGTATTATAAGATATAAGTTTTGTAAATAGAAGGATAATTAATAAATAAGCATATCTTGAGATAAATTTGATAATTAAATAATTTATTAGGAACAAATGTACAGAATAATGATAAATTTATATAAACAAAAAAGGTTGATTTATTTTCAAGTAGATTTATAGGAGTTACAAGTATAAATAAATAAGCAAAGTACTATGGACAAATCGATATTTTGTAGAAATTGGGAAATAGGGAATATTATAATGATAAATAGTATATGCGAAAATAAGATGAAAAATAGAATTATATGAAATATTGAAATATGAAATATAGAGAGTTGTATGTAGAGATGATGAAATGAATATTATATGGGGATACAAAAAGAATAAATAATAATGCGGCAATGAATAAAGATACTGAAATAGTATATGCGGAAATAAATGAATAAAGATATAAAATAAAAAGGGGAACAATTATAAGAATTTCTACGAAATTAGTACGAGAAATAAATAGTACAGGAAAAGAAGTAATGAAATTGGGAAAGTACTTGGAAATTTGATTCTTAAGTTGATATAATTAGTGAAAGATTTGTAGATTTTGTTTGGAGAAGTCTGTATTTTTCATAGAGTAAATTATTAAAAAAAAAATATTCAAGAGATATGCTTATTAATAAAAGTCAGTTTATTGTTATGTTAATATTAATAAAATGTTTAAGTTTATCGGTAAGAATTTAGATTTAGTAAGTGCTGATAGTTAGCACTGAACAAAATCCAAATTGGGGGGAAGTTGAAATGATTTCAATATGTCAAAGAGGATATAACTTAAAGGGATTTTTATATGAGTTTGTTGTTCATGAATTTCATGAAGCCATCACAATGTGGGGTCGACTCTGAAATAAAAGGGAGAAAAGATTAGTAAATTGCTAAACAAATTAATTTTGACTTACCTGGTATAGTGTTAATAATTTCTGAATAGTATAGTTGCCTAGTGTATAGGTGAATCGTCTAAACCTTAAAAGGAATAAAAAAGAAGAATTCTTAAAAAATTATTTAAACATAGAAATTTCAAAAATAAACGTCAGAAAAATAAACTGTCAAAAGTCTGTGGGAACTAAATTAATAGGGGTTTTGTTAAATAAATTACAATGATGTGGAGATGAAAAGAATAAATTATATTAGTATTGTTAAGTTTTATATCTGAATTTTTTTTTTATAAATTCCCAAATTAGATGTGATTAAAGTGCTTATGAGAAATTAATGTGGTTTGACAAATATGTCAAAACAGGACAGTTTTATGGTTGAATAAAATAGAAGACGGAATGAAAAAAGAAAGCGGGTTGCTGTTAGCAACGAATAGTTTTGGTTGTTGGTGCTAGCTATGGCGGTGAACAAGGAAGAATAGGTTGTTGGAGGCGACGAAAATTTTGGAGGAAGAGCCCTAAAAAGGTGGAATAGTCCGGGAGTGCTTTAAAATCGTTTAATTATAATTTAGTTTTTCCACATTTTCAAATAGAGATATCCAGAATTTGTTCCAGAGAGTAAGAGAAATTTTGACTTATAAATTATAATTGGAGTGCAGAAATGTCATTTAGATTGAAAAAGTAAAAATTCATGAATTAACTAATTGCGATAGGCCTTAAAAAATTGAAATATTAATGATCATTAAAATAAAAATATAATAGTACGTACCTTTAACTTCCGAAGAGAGGATAGATATTCCAGTATCACCGATTATTTTGCGAGTAGTTAGTTTTCTTTAAAAAAAAAAAATCAGAACTGTTTGAAAGTGAGTTTGGATAATAATTTTGGGGATCATTTGAAATTTTGATTATATTTTAATGCTAGTTATAAGTCAGCGGCATAAAGTGTTCAGTTTTCTTTTCTTTATATTTCATTTAAACACTTTATAAAGTTGCAATAGTCATTTAGATTTAAGGTAATTGTAGAGAGTTTCCACATTTTGTAATCAAATTCTATTTTCACGACACATTAAGGTTTACACGATTCCTATTTTTGTAAATTTTTAAAGACAACCCAAGTTGCAGACGAATTTTATTGTTTATATTAAATTTGTTCAATATTAATAAATAACGTGCTTCATTTGGGTTAATTTATCAAAAATATAAAGTAAATTTTGGTTTAATTTCTTTTGGAACTCTACCAGGAGACTACAGAGTTGACGTCACACAGTGACAGATTGCTTAGAACAAATAATTGAGCTAGCCGAGGTATAGTATATTAACAACGAACTACATACTTTTAAAATTCACTTCAATTCAATTAAAATTATATTTATTAACAATAAAAAAATAAAAATAATAAAAAACAAAACTATTACAATATATATATATATATATAAAGAGTATGGAGCCTCAGAAATGGACAGAAAAGAAAATTTTAAAATTTCGCGAAGATAGAGCAATAAGAAATAATAATTAAGAGTAAAAGGTTTACAGAGGCTCAACTGCTGAAAAATCACTATCAGACTCAGAATTAACATCACTGAAATCACTACTACTGTCTTCATCAAGATTAATTATTATTTCATCAAAAATTAAATCTAAAACAAGTTCTTTTTCCCTAAAAAAATGTTCGAACTTAAAGTGTTCACACCGTTTTTCCACTCTTCATTTGAAAATGTTTAAAAAAATGCATCGCAAAAACAGATGGAGTGACAACCCTCCATAGAGGTATTAAACCGCCAATGAACAAGCAAAATTGCTTATAACGAGAAAGAAGAAAAATAAGAAGAAATTTTTATGTATTTTATTTAAAACTATCAGTATTAAAGAACTTTTATGGTCTATAATTATTTATATAACTGTTTTTCCCTAAAATGTTTAAGAAACGTTGTATAGACAACTATTTTTTTTACTTTTTACGATTGTTTAATAAAAATACAAAGCAAAATTAGCTGTGCCTTTGCATATATACTTAGAGAAATTAGAAGTGTTACACTCAGAAGGAATATTTTCCTATGCTTAAGTTTTTGGCAACATGGTAGATTTACATCAAGTATGAAACGAAACGTTGTACAAGTTGTTGTTGTTGTAATAAAAGATATTAATAATGTGTTTGGCGACCCTTTAGCTGAAAATACTTCTGTATACATCTAGAAATTGACAAAATGAGACTTAAACATCGTGTATTAACTGTGCCAGAGTCTGTGAAGAATGGTGCAAAGTGGAGAGTCTCCTTTCCATCATATCTCATATATGTTCGATAGGATTAAAATCCGCAAAACGGACCGGTCACGGCAAAATATTAACCCCAGCTTCTTGGAGAAAGTTCATAGTTCGATAAGAAACATGGGGACGCTCGTTGTCGTGATAAGGCAGTAAAGTGGTTTGTAAGATGTCGTTAATATAACACGGAGCTGTCATATTGCCTCCAAGAAACACAAGTGATGGTCGGCCACCATAAGCAATGGCCCCCAAACCATTAGTCCAACTGTCCTCGTTGCTTTTTACGATATATTGCTATCCTATGACCATCATTCATTCCTACACAGAATTATAATTCATCGATGAATGCTACAATATGCCATTTTGCCACCCAATGCTGCCGTTCTGTACCAAATCAAACGTTAAGACAGTGATTCGCAGTCAAAGGAACTAGTCGTGGGCGGAATGAAACCAGTCCAAGGGGTCAAATGCTACGGTATAGTGAACGCATACAAACAGGTCTACCTACTACTCCAAAACATTGGTCAGCAATTTGATGTATAGTAGCAAAATGGTCTAACAGAGCCAATAATATAAAGCGCTTATCTTGACGCTATGTGGTAAGTATCGGTTGACCAGTATGTCTTCTTTGTGTTCTTCTACGTTCGTTTGTCCAAACAAGACATACATGCATTACCGTTATTACCGTACAATTATCACGACGACGGCCAATTTCGCGATACGACAAACCCATATCTATATACGTAATAATTCTACCCCTGTCAAAATCGCTAACGTGGTGGTAATTTTGGTGTCTTCGAATTTGAGGTATTTTTTACACTGAATACAATTAAACTGAGGAATAATAAATAAAAATTTCTATACGAACCGGTTTTCAAAAAAAATTAAAATAAAACTTTAATTTTACAAAAAGTTATCATAGTATGTTTTAAATGTAGTATTTATGTTGCCAAAAAATCAACTTCAAAAAGTATTCCTTATTGATGTAACATTTCTAATGTCACTGAGTACCTATAATTTTCATCTACTACCCCTGATATACATTTTAGAAAATTTAAAAGGGTTTAAATAATAAAAGTAAAGTATGTTTTATGAGACATGCATTGCGAGGCTGCACCGTACTGAAGACGATCAATAGTCAGAAATACGCAATTGCAGTTGCTTTAGATTGATATACCTATTTTGTTTTTTGTTTTCTTTGTTTTGCGAGACATGCCGGTTTATTTTACTTTTGATATATATGAGACGCTGAGTAAAATTCATGCCATAAAGGTAAATTTAACATAAGCTTCAAATTCCATGACCACGATACAAGATCTAGAGATGCTATTAGAGCACAACGTTCGAGGTTGACAAACAGTATAAAAAACTGGATGAGCAGGACACTCTGATCATCATGAATTTATACTGGAACCAGCGTGCTCAAGTCAAGGTCGAAGACCAGCTGACCGACCAAGTGAAGATCATTACAGGAGTAAGTCAAGGCTGTGTGCTTTCTCCGACTCTTTTCAATATATACTCTGAGGAAATTTTTACTGAAGCCATCACAAGCCAACAGGTGAGAATCCAAGTGAACGGTAAATACATCAATCATATTCGCTACGCCAATGATACTGTGTTACTAGCAAACTAGTCTAAATGATCTACAAGCCTTACTAGACCTAGTGAGAACTGTGAGCGTAACATACGGACTAGACCTTAATATTAAGAAAACTAAATTCATGGTTGTCAGCCGTGCAAATTTAGATCCCGGGGCACTACCGACAGGTAGCGAAGAGGTTCGAGAGTCAACAGATACACTTACCTCCGAACTACCTTCGGTTCGCAATGACACTACGCTTAAGAGGTTAGATCCAGAATTGAAATGGCACGGTCTACATTTATCAAGTTGAGATCCTTGCTATGCTGCAGTGATCTCAGTTTGGGAACCAAGATGCGATAGTAAAGTGCTAATTCAGTGTTACTATATGGAGATGAAGCGTGGACACTAACGCAAGCTACAGAAAAACGGATAAAAGTCTTCAAAATGTGGATCTATAGAAGGATACTAAAAATATCGCATGTGGACCATGTCACCAACGTTGAGGTCCTACAGCGTATAACAAAAGAAAAAGAAGTGCTTAATTTAGTGAAGCAACTTAAGCTTAAACATCGTATTTGGCAGGAGAGGACCGGGACGCCGTCGTATGTCGTGGCTAAAAAATCTCCGATAATAGTTTGGGATAACCTCCGCGGAGGCGTTTCGCAGATCAGTCAACAAAATCATGATGGACTTGACGATCATCAACATCCGGACCGGATAAGGTATTGACGAAGAAGATAAAAAACTCGAGTGATGTTCGTTTATATAACTTTTTGCCAGATAAAGTAAAAAATCTTCACTTATTTTCGTTTAAGCTTAAAATTAAAGTTTCTATTTAAAATCAGAGTTTAAAATCAGTTTTTACTCAATAGTACTAGTTTGGTCAGGGTATTTGCCTATTATGACAATATTTCAGGTTGTTATATTTTTATTTAGTGTGCTTCTAAAATTGTTAGTAATAAATATCTTGCATGATTCAAATCATGAATGTGTTTCTTATGTGAGTCCATTTCAAATAGGTAAAAGAAATAATAAATAAGACTTAGTCACAATCAGTTTATTTAACTATCTAGACGACCGGTAGGAGAGGTAGGAGGTATTCACGAGGTAGGAGAGGAAATGGGCATTAAAATAAACTCAAAAAAAAAATTTTAGTGTTTAGTCGTGACCCACATCCCGATGCAAAGCTTCAATTGAACAGAGTCCAAGTTGAGAAAGTTCACAAAATGACATATTTGGGAACTGTGATAACAGCCAACTAGATCCAGACATAAAAATAAAACGTAGAATAGCAATGACTAAAACTTCTTTTATGAAAATAAAGACATTTCTTTGCAATAACCACCTCAGTTTAGAACTAAGCAAATAATGGTAAACTGTTATGTTTGGTCTGTACTTTTTGTATAGTGCAGAAGTGTGGACGCTAAAAGAATCGATCATGAACAAAATTGAAGCATTGGAAATGTGGGTTCATAGACGAATGCTGAAGATACCTTGGACAGCAAGAAAAACTAATGAAGAAGTACTAAGTAGCGTCAACAAAGACAGCGAACTGCTAAAGATTGTTAAACATCGAAAAATGTCTTATCTGGGAAATATAGTAAGGGAAAGTCGATATAAAATATTACAACTGATCCTTAAAGGCAAACTAGAGGGCCGCAGAGGTGTAGGAAAAAACAAGTTTCTTGATTAAAAAACATTGGTGAATGGACTCAGATACCAAATGCAGGACAATTATTCCATATTGCAGAAATCTGTGGTTTTTCTAAAAAATTAATAAACTGTTTAAGCCTACAAAGTAAGATCCACAAATTGGTATAAAAATAGTCTATTGAATTGTAATAAATTAGTAAATAAACGAAACATTACTTACATGCCGTACACTATTAATTAATAGTTGAAAGAACAATGTTCAAACTATCCTGTGTTGCTAAATGGAGAATTTCAGTTTTCACTATTGTAATTGTTTGACAATAAACGGGGAAGTTTTCTGAGAAGATAG
The DNA here is from genome assembly GCA_918026665.1 of Diabrotica balteata. Classification (NCBI taxonomy): domain Eukaryota; kingdom Metazoa; phylum Arthropoda; class Insecta; order Coleoptera; family Chrysomelidae; genus Diabrotica; species Diabrotica balteata. The sequence goes on from OU898280.1 coordinate 39,175,471, forward strand.
ATTTTATCCAATGAAGTAAAAAATAGGTGTAATGTGATTGTTTGTTAAGTGAGAGTGATGTTTCTATATTATTTAATTTTTTTACTTTTCTACTTTTACCTATTTCATAAATACCTGTTTGGAATATTTCAATTCGGAACAATTTTAATTAAGTTTTATAATGCATGTATGTAATAATTGTCACTATTCTTTTAAATTTTATATTGACTCAATAAATTCTATTCTATTTTATTAAGTTGATACAGACTTTTTTTTTATATACTTTTATATTCTGTTATCGCAGAATTTGTACCTCATTTAAATAAATGCTTCACTGGCGTTTAGAAAGATTTTAACTTTCAATTAATAATCATTTTTATTTAACATTTGTTTAATATTTTTAATATTAAAAAAATTTCAATTACCACAGAATACGAATTCAACGTTTATCCACTCTCGGGAATTAAAGGGACCAGATTAAAACGGTTTTAAAAAAGCTTGTGAAATTCCTATAACAGAACGTTAAAAGTAGTTCATTCTCTTTGTAATAATATTCAAATCTAATTGACATCAGCAGTCCACAACGTTCCGGTGGGGCGGAAGGGTTAATAACAGGGGAATATTTCATGCCAGTCCGGATTGGTGGAGTGTCTGCAACTGATGGATAAATAAAATGGATTCGAGTTTCTCGCTTTCTTTTTTTTTTTAAACGTAGCATTGTTTCGCGCGTTTTCATCAAGAGCAACGCCAGGGCCTACAATAATTAAAAATATTTAATGCCCTTTTGTGTTCTGAAGCTGCCAGCCTAACCCATTCAAAGGCAATACTTCCTGTGATTACTAGATTGCCTTTTTATTATGCCGAATAAAAATTGAAACTATAAATCTGGCACGGTTGCAGGTTTTAACGGATTTTGTTCTTTCTACTTCAATGACCGATAAAATTCCAGATGAAAATTCGACAGCGAGTGAAATGCAAAAACTGATTGCTGTTCGCAGTTGGTTTATGATTTTTGTGTAATTTTTTATTAGGTCGCTAAAACTATACTGTTTTTTAAGCTTTGATAATAAAAATTTTAAACTAAGAAATTTTTATAATAGCTCGTATTCCAGAGAAATTTAGTCTTGCATTGTTAAACATTAACTAATATTATTATAAATAATTAACCTTTAACTTATCCTAATAGGAGGAAACAAATCACGAAGTAATAACTTAGTACTAGACGAGCACAACAATATCTACGAAAATGAGAGAATACTTGAGAGATGGAGGCAATACATGGAAGAATTATTCAAGGAAGAGCAAGACACAAGTCAGTGTTTCTGGATATTTATGACCAGAAATAACGCTGAGTAAAGTAACATACGCAATAATATGACTTAAACACAACAAAGCATCTAGCCTCATAACATACAAGCGGAAATATTAAAACTGTTTGAAAACAACCAACTCAAACTTCTAACGAGTCTACTACACAAAATTTAATGAAACAACAGAATTTCCTACAGATTGGCTAGTTTCCACCTTCATCCCTCTCCCAAAAATGCAAATGCTAGCAGATGCTCTGATTACAGTTTTATAAGCTTAATGGGCCATGCAATCAAAATCCTTCTTTCTTTTATGATTATAGATCACTGATTACAAAAAATCTTAATCAACAAAAATAATTGGATGACAGACAAAATCTTGAAATTAATGGAACAACATCGACTGATAAAATCTAACGTAACAAAATATAGACACCTCCAGAGAAGAATAAAAAAGGAGATCAAATTAGCCAAAGAAAAATGGATGAGAGAAAGGTGCGACGAAACGAAGGATGTAATATCTAAACACGACTTATTTAATGTGCACAAAAAACTGAAAGAAATGAGTAATATATTTAAAAAAAAACGAGTTTTCTGTGTACTTGTTGACACTAATAACAAAATTATTGTAAATGAGCACGAAATGAGAAAAGAATGACAGCTTTATATATCAACTTGTGGTCCAAATGATTCACCAACTGAGTTGCTGAAACTAATACAGAATGATAACATAAAAGTAAGACTTTTTAATTCAATATATAACACCGGATAATTCCCGCAGATTGGTTCAAATCCATCTTTACCGCAATACCTAAAAAACACAATGCGACAAAATGCTCAGAATATCGATTAATTAGCCTAATGAGCCACACTCTTAAAAATTTCTTGGAAAAATTTGTACTAGAATCAAACTGCTATCGTAAAAATTGGAGATAACTACACCGATAAAATCCCCATATAACGAGGAGTCAGAAACGGTTGCATTTTGCCGCCAACGCTGTTCAATGTTTACTCGGATCAGTTATTTAAAAAGGCACTTGAGAGACAAAAATCAACAGAGAACTACTTAATGTGATTAGATATGAAAACGATACAATAATTCTATCAGATAATATTAAAGGTCTTTAAATTCTGCTTGATCGTATTAACGAGGTAGGAGAGGTAATAGGCATTAAAATATACTCAAACACAACCAAACTTTTAGTGTTTAGTCATGGCCCACATCCCGATGCAAAGCTTCAATTGAACCGAGTCCAAGTTAAGAAAGTTCACAAAATGACATATTTGGGAACTGTGATAACGGACCAACTAGATCCAGACATAAAAATAAAACGTAGAATAGCAATGACTAAAACTTCTTTTATGAAAATAAAGACATTTATTTGCAATAACCACCTCAGTTTAGAACTAAGGCAAAGAATAGTTAAGTGCTATGTTTGGTCTGTACTTGTGTATAGTGCAGAAGTGTGGACGCTAAAAGTATCGATCATGAATAAAAGTGACGCATTGGAAGTGTGGGTTCATAGACGTATGCTGAGGATACCTTGGACAGCAAGAAAAACTAATGAAGAAGTACTAAAGAGCGTCAACAAAGATAAAAAAACTGCTAAAGACTGTTAAACATTGAAAAATGTCTTATCTGGGACATATAGTAAGGGGAAGTCGATATAAAACTTTACAATTGATCCTTAAAGGCAAAATAGAAGACCGTAGAGGTGTAGGAAGTAAACAAGTTTCTTGGTTAAAAAAAACATTCGTGAATGAACTCAGATACCAAATGCAGGACAATTATTCCATATTGCAGAATATCGAGAAGCCTTCGCAATGTGATCTTATTGCAAATTGCAACTGTACGACTAGACAACGAAACCTCACAAGAACTCACGATAAAACGGGGAGTACGTCAGGGCTGCATTTTGTCAACGAAGTTGTTTAATACTTACTTGAAAATGCTGTTCAGGGAAGCTATTAATGGTTTAAGAGAAGGTATAAAAATCAATGGTGAAAAAAAAATTATTTAATATATGCGGACGATACGGTTTTGATTGCTGATAATGCGAAGGATCTGCAAAACAATAATAGAAGCTGTAGTGGAAGCCTGTGACAAATACGGCATGAAATAAAACTGTAAGAAGAAGGCCAAGATTTTTGTAGTAAGTAAAAACGACGTAATACAGTACCAATTCACAGCTAATAATGAATCCTTGAAGATAAATTAATTGCTATTTATCTGGGAATAAGCCACAATTAAAGATAAAAATACGTTTATTGACGTTTCAATTTCTACTTCGGAAATAGTTCTCAAAATAGAAACAGTAAATTTACTTATTTGCCAATTGTGCAAAAACTGGTTATATATGGAACATATAAAATGATGTTCTGCCGATCGTGTAGGAACAAAATTAACAATGTTTAACCCCCTCTATTTTCTCTGTCGAATTTTAATTTTGGATATTTAGTTTTAACTTATATTACTGTAAGTACATTGAGTCATAATATTGTCTTTTTTATATTTTTCTTTTGTATTTTACCGTTCATGATTTTTTTAATAAACTCTTGTAAAAAAATAGTGGTTCTAGTTACTTCGCAGTAAGCCATATACCAATACATATTAATACGCATATTATATGTACATTTAGGCAGTACAACGTTACACAAGTAAGTTTAAAAAAAAAATTTAATGAGAAAATTAATGTTTAAAATTTGGTCCTAATAGACCCCACCCGTGGATTTGTGTCACAAGAAAGTCACCCGTGGAAAGGAGGGTCTACAAAAGGATTGAAATTCACTACCTTAGTAAACGTTGGAAATTACGGGGGACAATATGACAAGACAATCGCCTCGGAATGTTATATGAAGATTTATTACAATATTACATTAGAATTACAACAGTTTTGCACGGAACTTATGTATAAAAACGCAAAATAGTTAAACTGTTGTTGTTGTAATATTTAGCCGGTTAAGTATTTGAAAGTTACTAAGTTTTACAGGGGATAGATATGCATGTTTACAATCGAATTCCATGATTACATCATTTTCATAAAATTTTTAGTTACTGCAGTCTTGCACTGAAGGTACGATATTAAAAACAACAAGAGCCAAAAGAAAAGGAACTTATACAGTGGTAAATACACACTTAAATGTGGCGACTGCCCAAAAATTTACATCGGTCAAACTGGTAGACATTTTAATAAACGAATAGCCGAACATAAAAGGGCTTTTAATACTAGAAAAACAAATTCTACATACGCACTTCAACTTTTAGATCATAATTATTCTATTGACGTTTCAATTTCCACTTCGGAAATCGTTCTCAAAATACAAACAGTAAATTGTTTATAATAATATAATATAACAATTTACTGTCTATAGTCATACTCTTAAAGAAAATTTAAAATTCTTCGCATTCAAAATAAAAGCCTTAAGCTATCTTTGTTAGAATCTATGGAAATCAACAAATTAAAAACACAGATATAATTCTGAATGAGCAACTTAAGATAAACCGTTCTCCCCTTCTCAACCTATTTCATTAAAGACTATAAAGTGTAAACGCATGCCAAAAATAGATCACTTGAGCAAGTTAATCAGCCGAAACAGGTGTAGTGATAACATTTTGTAATAAATTTTGCGAAAATTTCGAAAACAGAGTTTTCAATGTTTTATTGTTACATAAAATTAATATCCATCAAGTAACGCTCGAATCCATCAATAAATCTATAATTAGGCCCTTGACTTTTAACTCACCCTGTATACCGTTAACATCATAAAATATATCAAAATTCGCGAAAGCCGTAGCCAATACCACGTCGAAGCAAACTGTATTTTGAATTCAGACTAAGCAAAAAAGCTTTTTATTCTAAAAAAGGCTGACTATATTTCGACAATGATATATGCGTCTCACCGAGATTTATTTGACTATACACATTTTTAGGGGAATATGTCC